>QANY01013423.1:9123-223388 GCA_003255025.1 Datisca glomerata | reverse complement strand
GGGGGGGGGGGGGGGGGCGATGGGATTATGGGGAAAATTGGAGAAGAGAGAGATATAAAAGAAGAAAAGAAGTTTTGATGAAGGATGCAATTTTTTGATTGACTAAATGATCATTATTAGAACTTATAGTTGAGCTAATATTCAGATAGAATTGCATTGTTTTCACGTACATCAAATTGGTATTGCATTTGTCATCACCTGAGCATCACTAAAGAGTTCATTCTTTTAAACTTTTGATGAAGGTTGCATGACACATTATTATATCACTGAAATTTGGATTTGGTTCCTCTTTCGGTTTGATGGAAGTTTTTAAATATCCTTACTAAACTTTTAAATTCACTACTACGATAGGTCCCTTCTGTTTGATAAAATTAATTATCATTTTAGTAATTACTTATAATACATAATATATCATTCATCATCATTTTTTATTTTTATTCATATATACGTGACATTTCATATCATTATCATTCAATAATCCTTAAATTAGGATGTCATCCTAGTTTGCAATCTTTGAGACTATTAAACTAAAATAGAAAATTATAGCAATCCTTATAATATAATTGCAATTCTAATATCAGACAAAATTACTTTCTTACCCCGATATAGAAAGCAAATGCCACTTTCTTTCTTTCACGGTCTCTAACATTTTTTTTAATTTAATAAATATTAACTTTAATAAATTTAATCAAGAATTTTTAATTTATGTAAATATTAATCAAACATAATTAAATTAATGTTAAAATTGCATGTCAAAATACTTTTTACATAATATAAATGAAATGTCATTTAAGTAACTTCATATTATTTATGAAAATTTATAAATAAAATTTAACATATAACAAACATAGTAATCAGAAACTATCACCCGCCATTTCATAAATTACAATGCATAACCAAACATAACAATTATGCTTTGCTATCAATTGAAATATAAGTAATTTAATTATCAGCAATTGAATAACAATGATTATCCTAGATTACGTGAACCAAACAGTATCTTGAAGCATATAATGCAATATGGATGAAGAGACTATAGGTCGATTAGAAGGTGTTTACATGTTTAAGAGAGATGTGGTGTCCATGAATCTAATAAGTGAGTATAAGTTTTCTAATATTTAACTCTATTTCTAATCTTCTATATCCACCTATGTCTATTATTTGTTAGTTTTTATTTTTAATTTTAATATTCCCTTAGCTGAAAAATAGTTGTATATATATGGGAGAACGGTAAAAATGACAAACTTTCTAACTCAAATTGTAAAAATGGTCAAATACTTAATTTTTGTAAAAATGGTCAAAATAGTTTATTTACTTCAACCATTTTGGCCAATTTTGTAAAATAAAGATTTTCTGGTCATTTTTATAGTTTGAGCTGAAAAGTTGATTTTTTCTTTCATTTTCGTATAAGATAAATGTAGATAAGTGGAGAAATTTTTTTAGACATAAATTACCTTTAATATTTCATGGAACTTCTTAACTATCATCCTTAATGAATATTAAGATTATAAATTAATAATTTTAAACTAAATGATTAGTTACACTTTTGACTCTTTAGAAAATATTGTTTAGACTACTTTTACATATTCTTAAATTGTCCTTTACAATATTTGGAAATATTGTTCAGCCTGAATCACATGAAATTTTACATTTTAGCTTGATTTCACCTATTCTTCATTAAATGGATCGATCTAGCAATGATGAAATTTATATTATGTTTATTGAATCACATAAAATTTTACCTAACTCCGTAATGTATGAAATTCATACATTTCGTTTTGTTGTAAATTCCAATTTGACTATAAAATTCTCATTTTTTTCCTACATATGGATTTCATACATTACAAAGTTAGGTAAAATTTTATGTGATTCAATAAACATAATATAAATTCTATCATTGCTAGATCGATCCATTCGATGAAGAATAGGTGAAATCAAGCTAAAAGATAAAATTTCATGTGATTTAGGCTGAAACAGGTGAAATCGAGATTGGAGAACATAATACTAGATGAAAAACCTAAATCATAGAATACTGTTATCGTAGAATCACATGTCGATAAAATGATTTAGCCTGGGCTCATGAACGCACACCTTTGGCTAATTTGATTCACTGGAGAGATAAGACAGTGGCTCTTTCTATTGTGCAAGCAAGATTTGTTGGATTAGCCCACTTTTCTGTAGGTTATATATTTACTTATGCGACTTTCTTGATTGCCTCTACATCAGGCAAATTTGGTTAGTTTTTTATGTTTTGTATCCGTGCTAATATCATTTCTTTCGATGGAGAAGGGGGTTTATCTTCTTATATTTATACATCTAGGATCCGACTTGTATCAGTGGGCGTGGTTATTGGCAAGAACTTATTGAATCCATCGTTTGGGCTCATAATAAATTAAAAGTTGCTCCTACTACTCAGCCTAGAGCCTTGAGCATTGTCCAAGAGCGTGCTATAGGAGTAACCCATTATCTTCTAGGTGGAATTGCCACAACATGGGTGTTCTTCTTAGCATGAAATTATTGCAGTAGGATAATAGCTAGGAGGATTTGAAAGGCATTATGGCACTAAGATTTTCAAGGTTTAACCAAGGCTAGTGATTGTGAGGCCCCAATTCTTGACTGGATGAGACACCAAAGGCATCTTCCCTTCCATCCCTTGGATAGATAGAGAGGGAGGCCAATGTTTTTTTTTGGTTTTTCATGTTGTCAAAGAGTTTGACAATGGTTTTTTTGTGTTGTCAAAGAGTTGAACAATGAAAATAGATAGTGAGTGTCTAATCAAATTGATCGGGTAATGTTGGAACAAGGTTCAAGTCTACCTGTGAAATAAAAAAATAAAATGAAATATTGCGTGGTCTTAATGGAGAACTTGAGTAAAGAGTAGTTGAGGGTTTTATAAAATTTGAAAATGGGAACTCCTTTATTTGGTGTAACTACTTGAGCCGGATGAGAAAAAATTTTCACGTCCGATTTTGAAAGGGGGATAGGAACCTATTAAACTATTTATGGTACATATATAATTATTTGGTAACATTGTGTATAATTATGTTTCTAATGACGTCTTATATCTTCATCTGTTAGACTATATAAAACTTCAATCAATTGCATAATTTAAATTTATTAAACTTAATATACGTTAAATGTCTGAAATGAAATCATGCCTATGAAAAAATATAAAAAAAATCAAATTTATTTTATTAATTAAATTTATTATTAAAAGTACTACAAATTAAAACAACTATATATATTTAAAGAAAATATAATACTTATACTCAACAGTCTATATTATGTTTTGCACTATTTAACTACCGTATTCCGTAATTTTTATCTTTTGAGGTATTATTTTGATTGATTTTTATTAATTTAGTTTATTACGTGCAATGTACATTTTAATCAATCCAATCAATTACATAATTTAAATTTATTAAACTTAATATACGTTGAATGTCTGAAATGAAATCATGGCCTATGAAAAAATATTAAAAAAAAAACAAAGTTCTTTTATTAATTAAATTTATTATTAAAAATATCACAAATTAAAAAATAAAATGAAATGTTAGGTGGTCTTAATGGAGAACTTAAGTAAAGAATAGTTGAGGAATTTATAGAATTTGAAAGTAAGAACTCCTTTATTTGGTGTAACTACTTGAGCCGGATGAGAAAAAACATTCACGTCCGATTTTGAAAGGGGGATAGGATCCTATTAAACTATTTATGGTACATAAATAATTATTTGGTAACACTGTGTATAATTATGTTTCTAATGATGTCATATATCTTCACCTGTTAGACTATATAAAACTTCAATCAATACAATCAATTGCATAATTTAAATTATTAAACTTAATATACACCAAATGTCTGAAATGAAATCATGGCCTATGAAAAAATATAAAAAAAATCAAATTTATTTTATTAATTAAATTTATTATTAAAAATACAACAACAATATATATTTAAAGAAAATATAATACTGATACTTAACAGTCTATATTATTTTTTGCACTGTTTAACTACTATATTCCGTAATTTTTATCTTTTGAGGTATCATTTTAATTGATTTTTTTACTAATTTAATTTATTACGTGCAACATTTAAGAAATAGTATTTTAAAAGCTCACATTTAGCTAAAGGACCCTTGTATAGTTACTAAAATAATATAGAAGTGTGGGGAAAGATGAAGTGTGGGGATTTCCACTAAACTATATAAAAGTGTGGGGATTTCCACTAAGTTATATGAACTCAAAATCATCATCGTCATTTTCAAAACCTTTAAACTTGGGAATCCTTGTGTTAGTATTATTTTTGGATAAGTCTAATTAAAGTAATTAAAGTAATTTAATTAAGAAATAAGAAAATTAGAAAAATTATGCTCCTTAATTTTTCATTTTGCACATATGGTTGGATTTTAGTAGAGATAATATAGTTAGTTAGGATTCTATATATTAATTTACTTAACTGCCTTAATATAACTTAATATCTTTTTTAGGTTTAAATGTATTTTTTATTGCAGTTTTCAACGCTTATTCTCTCTTCTCGTAGCTCTCTTCCGTGATTCCTTCTATGGCGTCCATTGTTACATTTTTTCGAGCTTTGTTGCAGTTTTTCCATGCCTCTTCTCTCTTCCCGCAACTCAATTCCGCAACTCTCTTCCATGGCCGCCATGAACTATGACGAATATACTATAAAATTTTGTATATACACTACAAAATTGTAGACTAAAAACTGTATAACATAGTATGTAAATGTATACTATAACGCATATATCTATATACTATATAACAAAAGATACACAATACTATATAATACAATATGTAATTATATACTAATATCTTATTATATACCATAGAGTATATATTTTTATAAACTAATATATTATTATATATCATAGAGTATATATCTATATATCATTCGTTCATGTTTATATACTATTATATTATTATATACCATATAGTATATATTTCTAAACTACATAATATTATGCGCAGATCCCTTATTAGAGAGGATAATTTTGTATATTTACCATATTTTTTAGGTTTTAAAGATGCATCATTATAAAGTCCGGTCATCTGTGCAAATTATAACTTGTTGGATCATTTTCATCTTTATTTTCCTATACTGGCCTATTTCCCTAATTGAGCCTTAAGAAGTTATAGGTATAAGGCTTATGAGTATAATTATCATGAAATTAATGTGTAGAAACCAGAAATGATATTTTAACTTGTTGAATGGTCAAATTAAAAATATTAATAATTATTAACTGTACAGTTATTTATAAAAGTTATGATATCTAAATTACACAAGCAATTCAATTTTTTTTAACCGATATCTCTACTTTTTCAAGAAAGAAGCATGGAAAAGAACCAAACAATTTTTGTCAATTTGAAAAATATGATCCATCATTTTATCATTCGATTATTTTAGAACCACGTAAGTCTTCCACGATCTAAGTTCTCCATATCGTTTCTCATTGAAATCAAAATGGAATATGTATCAAAGATTACAATCTGGAGAATTTCATAGCAACGTGCAAATCTGATGATTTATAGTTCATAACATGTTTAGTCAGATTTAATTTTAAACCCAACAAGTGATATCAGAGTCTCACATTATTGATTTCTTTGAAGGAGGTTAAAGTTTATAGATTTAGGGAAAATCTAAAATTAAGGTTCTACCGTCTAAGAATTTAGGGTTTTTGATATTTTGATATTTTTTCTGAATGATGGATATGCAAGTGTGGTTATGTTATGTGAATTGCATTTCCATGTTGAGTTTTGATGATTTTATGTTAAAATCAAGGATTTAAGGGGGGGAAATGGCGTTGAAGCCATTAACGAAGAAGGAAAGTGCCGCAAGTTTTGTGAAGAAGATAGGGAAATGGGCAGTAATCTGGTTGTATGCGGTAGGTACCGGTGGAGAGATTATTCCCTGCTTTGCCGTACCAATACCGGTTACGGGCAATTATCGACTATTTTGCAGATACCGTACAGGACATAACTTTTTTCTATTTTGCGGTACCATTCAGAAAAATTAGAATTTGTATTTCCTCATTCACGGGTACGGTACTCTAACACTGCCACAGTAATAAAAAATGATTTGATTTGTTTGATTCAATCTAATTAAGGTGCTTTTGTTTCAATTAAATTAAATTATTTTGGTATGTCGTTAAGGATTAATTATGATTATAGAACATTTTGAATGAGTTAATTGAAATAAGATGTTCCCAAAGTGACATCTCTTGTGCAGATCATTCATGAGAATGTTTGATGTTTGTGTGTGTGTAAACTCATGCGGCTATTAGTCTGCCCAGAAGAAGGTTAATATTTGGCCGAATTACACACACATCTGTGATGGTAAACACGTGACGATTATAAGGTTTTACATGTAAATAATAAATCAAACCAAAAATAGATTTATTATTTGACATAAATTATTGTTAGTGTTTGATCATTATAACTAGAGTACCACTTACAGTTAATATTACTATCTAAAGACTTGATATTAATGTTGTGCTAGGTATCTTAAAAAAAGACTATGGCCAATTATTTGAATTTATTGAATACTATGGTTGGTTTTTTTATATGAGCATATTTGAATAATTCTTTTGTTCTGTTTTCAGCTAATGTGATATTTGCCAACCTCTACAACATTCTCATTTTGATAGGGACCAACTTTAAGGATTGGAAAGAGAACATGTTGATTGTTCTTGACTGCATGGATCTGGACCTTGCACTCAGGACGGACGAACCTACCTCTCTTACGGATGAAATTTCTTTTAATGCTAGGAAGAACTTTGAGAGGTGTGATCTCTCAAACCGCATGAGTCTGATGATCATAAAGTGCGACATTCCGGAGGTATTCAAGAGTGCGGTATCTGAAGAGATAACCAATGCCAAAGAGTTTCTTGTTGAGATTGAAAAGCATTTTGTCAAAAATGATAAGGCGGAAACGAGCACGCTTTTACACCGCTTGATCACATGAACTATAAATGCAAAGGGAACATAAGGGAGTACATTATGAAAATATCTAACATTGCTTCCAAACTTAAGGCACTCAAGATTGAGCTGCCAGATGACTTGCTCAGACATTTGGTATTGATCACTCTTACTGCACAATACAATCAGTTTCAAATCAGTTATAATTGTCAGAAGGGGAAATAGACTCTCAATGAGCTCATTTCATATTGTGTGCAGGAGGAAGAGAGAATGAAGCATAATCAGACTGAAAGTGCTCATTTGGCTAGCACCTATAAGGGCAAAGACAAAAGGAGAAAGAATGATAAAGAAGCTGCTAAGGGTCCAGCAGAAAAGAAACAACATTAGGACAATGAGAGTTATTTCTTTTGTGGGTAGTCTGGACATGTAAAGAAGGACTGTACCAAATATCACGCATGGCGTGTAAAGAAAGGTATGTCTCTTATTTTGGTATCTTCTGAGGTAAATTTAGCTTCAATACCTATAAACATTTGGTGATTAGATTCCAGTGTATCTACTCACATAAGTGTTTCTATGCAGGGTTGCCTGAGCTACCGAAATCCAACTGATGCTGAAAGATACATCTATGTGAGAGATGTAGAATCGATAGAAGTAAAGGTTATTGGGCATTATAAGTTGTTATTGAAATATGTATTTTATTTTGATTTATTTGATACTTGTGTTCTACCATCTTTAAGACGGAATTTGGTTTCCTTTTCTAGGTTAGACAAATTAGGTTATTATTGTTCACTTAGAAACAATCAGTTTAATGTATCAATAAATTCAAACCTTGTTGGAACTGGTTTTCTTAATATTTATGATAGCTTATATTTGTTTGATGTTAATACCTCTTATAGTGAAGCCTTTCATGTGGAATCACGAGGTACTATAAGGAAATTTCAGCCACACTTTGGCACAAACGCTTAGATCATATCTCCAAAACGAGAATTCAGAGGCTTGTGTTAGATGACATTTTAGTATCCCTTGATTTTTCAGGCCTTAACATCTGTGTTGAGTATATCAAGGGAAAACAGACCAAACAAAAGAAATTAGCTGCCAATAGAGCCACAAACGTCTTAGAATTGATTCATACAAACATATGTGAGTCATTCCCTACGGTTTCATGGAATGGTCAACAATATTTCATAACGTTCATAGACGACTACTCAAGATATGACTACTTATTTCTTATTCTTGATATGGCTGAAGTTGAAAATCAATTCAACAAAAGTATTAAAAGTATCAGATCTGACCATAATTGTGAATATTATGGTAAATCTGACGGTTTAGGAGACCAATGTCCAGTACTATTTGGTTAATTCCTAACAGAATGTGGAATAGTCCTACAGTACACCATGTTAGGTTCACCTAGCATGAATGATGTTGCTGAAAGATGAAACAGAACCCTTAAGGACATGATGAGGAGTATGATTACTCATTCTACCTTACCAAAATCACTATGGGGAGAGGCATTAAAGACAACAGCTTACATCCTTGATAGAGTACCAACTAAAGCAGCTGTCAAAACACCTTATGAGCTTTTGACAGGCAAAAAGCCTAGAATGAAACATTTTCTCATTTGGGGATTTTCACCTGAGGCGAGGCCTTATGGGTCAAATTAAAAGAAACTGGACTCTAAAATAGTGAGCAACTATTTTATTGGTAATTCTGAGCGATTAAGGGGCTACAAGTTCTATGATCACACGTTAAGGAATATTTTACGGACGAGAATCGCAACATTTTTTTAGGATGTTGAGTTTGGGGCAGAAATAAAGTAAGGGATATTGTCTTTGAGGATGAATCATCTTTGATTCCTACTACAGTCACTACTTCTGACAGTGTGCAAGTTTTCATTTCTTTCATTGATCAAGAAGTGGATCCAGAACCAGAGCATGACAATGTCAAGATGCAATGACACTAAGGAGGTCCATGAGAGAAAAGAGAAGTGTTATTTCAGATGATTTATGGCATTTCTCCAATGAATTAGTGTAAGATGATCCATCAACTTTCATCAAGCCATGTAAGATATTAATTTGGCTATGAATGAAGAGTATAAGTATATGCAAGACAATCAAGTTTGGGATCTTATCCCTTTATCTGATGGTAAGAAGCCCATTGGTTGTAAATGAATATTTAAAACCAAAAGGGATTCAAAGGTAATGTGAAAAGATACAAGGCTCGTCTTGTAGCTAAAGACTTTACTCAAAAAGAAGACACTGACTTTAAAGAGACTTTTTCTCAAGTTTCAACGAAAGATTCTTTTAGAATAATTATGATGCTTGTTGCACATTTTGATCTTGAGCTACATCATATGGATGTGAAAACTGTATTTCTTAATGGAGATATTGATGAAACAATTTATATAGTGCAACCAGAAAATTTTATGGTCGGAGATCTAAAGAATATGATTTGTAAATTAAAGAAATACATCTATGGGCTCAAACAAGCTTCCCGTCAATATTACCAGAAATTTCATCAGATAATCGTCTCATTTGATTTTGAGAAAAATATGGTTGATGATTGTGTATATCATAAGTTCAGTGGCAGTAAGTTAATATTCTTGGTTTTTTATGTTGAGGATATCTTACTTGCCAGTAATGATTTAGGCATGTTGCACGAGACCAAGAGATTTCTTGCTAAGAATTTTGAAATGAAAGATCTTGGTGATGCTTCTTTTGTCTTATGGATCCAAATAAACCGAGATCGTTCTCGGGGTATTCTTGGATTATCACAAAAGAGCTATATAGAAAAAGTGCATAAAAGATTTGGTATGCAAGACTATAAACCAGTGACACCCATGTCACTAAAAGAGATAAGTTTTGTTTCAATCAGTGCCCTAAGAGTAGACTTGAAACTAAAGAAATGCGGAAGATTTCTTATGCATCTATTGTGGGGAGTCTAATGTATGTTCAGGTATGTACGCATCCAGACATTGTGTACATCATTGATATGTTGGGCAAATATCTTAGTAACCCTAGGATGGATCTTGAGATGTTTACAGAGAACAAACAATTCATGCTCATGTATGAGAGGTCAGATCAGTTAGAACTCATTGGGTATTCTGACTCTGATTTTGCTAGATGCCAATCCACTTCAGACTACATTTACATATTGGATGGTGGAGCCATTTCTTGGAGGAGTGTCAAACAGACACTCATAGCTTCCTCTAAGATGGTAGTAGAATTTGTAGCATGTTATGAGACATCCAATCATGAAATATAGTTGTGAAATTTTGTCATTGGGTTGCACATTGTTGAGAACATTGAAAGATCATTAAAGTTGTATTGTGATGATAAATCAGCAGTTTTATATTCTAACAATAACAAGAGCTCATCTAAATCAAAACATATTGAGATTAAGTTTCTGGTTATAAAATAAAGGATGCAGAGTGGTCAGATGTCCATAGAGCATAGTGGGACAAACTCCATGATAGTGGATTGTCACCCAAGGTCTTTCACGAACATATTGCTTATATGTGTATTATGTTGTTTGAGGATATCATGGTTTAGTGGGAGTTTGTTTATTGCTTTATATTGTATTTTGATAATATTTATGTATTTGGTATTTTCTGATCAGAAATAAATTTATTCAGTCCATTCCACGATGTGACATTATATTGGTGTTGACCTCACTAAAGTAAAGTTGGACCGGTTAGAAATAGACATGTATAGATCACATTACATGTAATTTTCCATGCTACGCATCCATGAATTGATCTATGTCATTTGATTATATTGGTATATGTGACAATTGATAAGTTTAGTTACAATAAAGTTCACGAAAACCGCTTTGATCCTATGTCAATGTAGTCAATGGACGAGATTATTTCGAATATACCTTGTGTTTGAGATAACAAATTTTGGGAGCTCATAAAGCTAAACGCATTTACAATGTTACATATGTGGCCCAGTGGGAGATTGTTGGAAAAATTCAACATGTGGGACCATATATGTTAAATTAAATGTGTTATGTTATCTTTGAATAAGCCTAATCAAAGTAGCCTAATTAAGAAATTAAGTTCTAAGACTTATGAATATAATTATAATGGAATTAATGTGTAGAAATCAGAAATGATATTTTAATTTGTTGAATGACCAAATTAGAAATATCATTAATAATTAACTGTACAGTTATTTATAAGAGTTATGGTCTTCAAATTACACAAGCAAGTCAGTTTTTTTAATCGATATCATTATTCCTTCCAGAGAGAATTCTGGAGAAGAACTCAGGAGCTTGTGTCAATTTGGAATATCTGATTCATCACTTTGCCATTCAATTATCCATGGAACTAAGTAAGTCTTCCGCAATCAAGTTTTCCATATCGTTTTCTCATTGAAATCAAAATGGAATATATATATATCTAAGATTAGAGTTTGAAGAATTTCATTGAAACATGCAGATCTAATTATTTATGGTTCATAGCATGTTTAATTAGGTTTAATTTCAATCCCAACATCCGGGCTTTTCTTCCCAATCGAAAGGAATTATGTAGGCGTTGAAGACTGGAAGGAATTGCCGAAGCGTTGAGGGCTGGAAGGAGCAGTAGGGTGGGGAGAGGAGCAGGCACTGTCCAAGTGAAGTCGAGGGGAGGGACTAGAAGTACCAGTTCCATTGCTATTGAGAGGCCTCAGAGGGTCCTAAGTAAAATGTGGGTTGTCACTCTATAATGTGAGAAGAAGGAATGGAAGTAGAGAGAGAAATAGAGTGTTTATATGCATAAAAGAAGAGGATAAAAAGGGAGAAGGTGAAAGGAAGGAGATGAAATCAAGAGGAAGGGAGAAGAAGATGGGTGAATCATGAGGCAAAATGGGGAAGGGGAGGGGTGATTTTTTATAGGGGTAAACCTTGCATTTCATTGATCATGGGGAAGGGGAGGGGTGATTTTTTATAGGGGTAAACCTTGCATTTCATTGATCATGTGCAAGGCACGTGATCAAATAAACGGAGTTTAGGTCGAAATTTTAGGTCAAGGGATAAATTCATGGATTGAGAAAGTTGGAAGGTTAATAGAGAAGGGAATTAAATTTAGCCTAAGTTGATTTTGAGGTAAAGTTCATGGATCTTATGATATTAACATTTTTAACTTTCATGAGATAAAAAGTTTGTACAATAGTTTCACAAACCTCAAATTTAACCATATTATATAATTGTAAGCTCATAGTATAGAGTTATTTACAAATAGTAACTCACGAGATATATAAATACATGTATATAAATTTTAGAGAGAAAAAACCTATCATTTTTACAATCTATTAGTTCTTTGCTATATTCTTAGTTACTGTTTTTAACTAGACTATTTTCTTAATTTATTCGAATCGATCAAAATAAATATTCCAGATTTTAGTTGAGTTTAATAAATGTCATGTAGATGTAAAAATTATTCTTTCTAGTTTTCAACGTGCTAGTTTTTCAGTAGATATTTTCCCTCTCAATCAAGAATTTAGCACTAGAGAATCAGAAAGACACACGATGATCGTATACTGGGTTGAACTTTAGGAACATAAATTGAACTTCATTACTGTTACAATAAATATAATAAATTGAATTGATAGTATTTAGACAACTTTAAAATTTTAAATAAATTTTATCTATTCTTTTTTTAAAATATCAAATGTAGCACTTCTTCAAAAATTACATTAAATTTAATAATTTTTTCTATTTAGTTAATTACTAATCATCCCTGTTTTTCTTTCAATATTTACATCTATTAATTATCTCTCTACATATATTTTAGCCGGACTCTCTCTCCAAATTAATATTGATTGAATATAATTGTCTCTATTTATAATCATTAAACATCACTCTCTCCTAAAATATCTCTCTCTATATATATGTATGTTGGTTCTCTTGATATCTTAGATTAGAATTTGTTCTGTGTGTCTATATATATATAGGTTCTCTTGATATCTTAGATTAGAATTGGCTCTCTTGAGCTTGAACATCTAGTTTAAAAGAAATGTGCTACTATCAGCGCACAATAAGTCGCTTGAACACTTCACACTGTGTCCACCCTTACAATGATGTTTTGTAAGAGAAAACTAAGAACTTGCTTATTTCTTCTCAGTAATGAAATACAACAACCTTTACACCATTATAGCCAGATCTACCTCTCGACGCCATTCAAACACATGAAAAGCAAAAACATTGCACTAATAGATGAAGCTGTTAAGGGAGGCTGAGTCCAAGACTATCATGAACAACCAAATCGATAACCAAATATGACGGAGAACACTGTCTGAATGATAATAAGTAAAAGAAGAAGAGCTGCAGAAGAAGACGAGATAAACACCCATGGCATGTTTAAATAGTTATGTCTAAGTGTTGCCTTCAGCCTGTTTTGAGGGTCTATGCTGTACGTACTTAAATCTTTGCACATGTCTGCGAAGTAGAATGAATGATTAAAAAAGTTTACTTCTTTACAGATGTTTTTTAATAGGTTTGAAACATCTTCATGACTTCCTAGATTGCTTGTAACAATTCCTGCATTAATAAGTAAGCCAACATCTTTTGGAGTGTCGATCAAGGATTCAAGCTATTCCAGAGAAGCATATAGTGAGTTGTGTACGAGTCTTCTATGTACTCACATTGCTCAAATGCAATGAGGTTTCGCCAACAAGTCTAGTATAATCGTCGATTTCGAATGGTGGAATTTCTAGAGCTCCGTTAGTGAAAGCTATGTCAAGTAAAGAGTTGTTAGCTTTCCGAAACTTGATTCCTGCCTCATGTACCCCCGTTGCGCTTGGAGGAACTTCAATCCCGCTACCTTTGCGCCATGGATATGAGGGTTTGTGATACAATCTTAAGAAATCAATTAAATGTTTTACTCCTTTGTCGGGGATATTTGGAGGAGGATTAACCCTGTCAAAATCAAACTGAATTTTGAATAACTCACGGACAAGTTGTGTAATAGAGAGGTCACTGAAATTTTGTGGATTACTGATAGAATGTAGGTTAAGTAAATCACCAAGAACAAAGTAAGGTAGCTGATTCTCAACTACACCAAGTCACGCAGCAAGTTGATAATTAATCTTGGCTTGTGATATAAGCGATCAACCTCTTACTTAAATAGCCGGATTTAATTATCAGAAGAATCTCGACAATGAAACAGCCATCCACAAGCATCATCTTCACGAACTCATTACTATCAAGCTCTATGGTTTCTGTATAACAATTGCGGGATCTTTCTTCCCAAGTCCTAACCAATCCAACGAGATCGTCCACACTTTTGTTTGTTCGACCAAGAAAACTTTTCAAGTACCTTAGTTTGTGCTCTTCCATTGCTTCCAAACCTGGTTTACCACAGTGAAATGGGCCAATGGAGACCACCTGAGGAGGATAGGCATCTGCATTTGTCTTACGGAGAAGCTTCTGTACTCTGTAGATGCAGCATTCTGAAGACAAGGGAGGCAAACTTAAAAGCATCACGTCGTGTTTATGTATGCCCGCCATGAATGTTCCTTTCCTGTTCTATTTTATTCTCAGTGATATGCAATCACTAAAATTTAAAATTGTAGTACCTCTTCCTATAAACTAAAACAGACAATATCTATTTTAATCGCCTGTCAATGATACATCTGAGAAACAGCAATTACAGTCTACAGATCGAAGTATAGTTGTTACCGGAGTTATTTCCAAAAACTAACAATAAGGAAAACTATACGGTTAGAGTTTTCTATCCCTTCGAAGGTTCTAAGCATTTCTCCTCCTTCAAATAACCCACTGTTTTCAATATACAAACTCAAACGAATTTTCTAACAGTAAGAAGCAGTATAGTTGCCAGACAACGTAGAAATGATTTCAAGAATAGGAAAACTAGTCAGCAGAAACATGATACAAAGTGCAAGTGCAACAGATGCTGCTGTGTCGAGATTATTGGTATAATTCACTCTTAATCTTAACCACGTTTACAAATGGACGTAGTATTATCATGTAACATTCTGTAACATTCACCCTCAAGCTGGAGCATAGATATTAATCGTGCCCAGTTTGTTACAAAGATAATCAACTCGAACCATATTTAGAGCTTTTGTGAAGGTATCCCCTAATTGCTCTCTGGTCTTTACATACCTTGTAGAAATCAAACATTGCTGAATTTTCTCACGAACAAAGTGACAGTCAATTTCAATATGCTCAATTCGCTCATGAAATACAAGATTAGATGCAATATGAAGGGCAGTTTGGTTGTCAATCCACAATTTTACTAGTACCCTACTTCAGTCAAGAGTTGGTATATCCACATTATCTCACATACAGATTGTGCCATAACCTTATATTATGACTATGCACTATACCTTGACACAACGCTCTGCTTCTTACTCTTCCATGAGATCAAATTTACTCCAATGAAAACATGATGACCTGAAGTGGATCTTTTATCCATTTTAGAATCTGCCCAATCTGCATCTGAAAAACATTCAATATAAGTGTGTCCATGATTTACATACAAGATACCACGTCCAGGTGCTCCTTTCAAATAACACAAAATATGTTCTAACGTTGCCCAATGACGAATTGTTTGAGATGACATAAACTGACTAACAACACTGACAGAATATACAATATCTGAACGAGTCACTGTAAAATAATTCATCTTTCCAACCAATCTTTTGTATCTCTCAATATCTTCCATTAGTTTTCCATCTCTCATAAGGTGCAAGGGAGGAGACATTGGAGTACTATTAGGCTTTGCCCCCAATTTTTCTGTCTCAGTTAATAAGTTAAGAACATATTTTCTCTGAGATAAAAAAAAATACAATTTTTACTCCTTGTGACTTCAACACCCAAGAAATACTTTAGCATCCCTAAGTCATTTGTGTTAAACTAAGTATGAGATTCATGTAGTATCACTTCCAGTAATTACAATATCATCCACATACACAACTAAAAGAATGATACCAGCTTCCGATTGTTTGTAGAACACAGAATGGTCAGATTTGCTCTTCATCATGCCAAACTTTTTAACAGCCTGACTAAATTTCCCAAACCAAGCATGATGACTCTATTTCAAACCATACAGAGATTTTCGAAGACGACAAACTCGCCCAGACTCCTCCTGAGCAAAAAAACCAGGAGGTTGCTCCATATACACCTCCTCCTGAAGGTCACCATGAAGAAAAGCATTCTTGATGTCCAGTTGATGCAAAGTCCAATGATGAGTAGCTACTAAAGAAATAAACAACCGAATATATGTCAATTTAGCAAACGGAGAAAAAGTGTCAGAATAGTCCACTTCATAGGTCTGAGCATATCCCTTAGCGATACAGATGGACTTTCAATCGAGCAACTGACCTATCCGAATTGACTTTAACCGTGAACACCCACTTGCATCCAATAGCTCGTTTACCTGATGGTAAATCGATCAAGTTCCAAGTACCATTGTCATATAAAGCATTCATTTCATCTATCATCGCATGATGCCAACCAGGATGAGAGATGACTTCGTGAACAATTTTAGGGATAGAGATAGAATCTAGGGATGCAATAAAAGAACAAGAGGAAGATGACATGCAGTTATAAGAAACAACAGAAGAAATAGGATAGGTACATTGGCGTTTACCTTTGCATAATGCAATAGGAAGATCATCGTTCGAGACTGGATCTGATGACAAATGAGCCGGTGCAGGACATAAATCAGGAAGTTTACACCTAGAGTAGACTTGAGTAATAGAAGTCTTGTCTGGAACTGACTCTGGGATAGGTTCAGAGGATACGATGGTATAAACCAACAAATCATCGTCCTCCCCCTGATGAGCGGGAAGAGTAGAAGATGGAAAGTAAGGAATGTCTTCCATGAAGGTAACATCAATTGAGACAAGATATTTGTTAAGACTAGGACAATAACACCTATAACCTTTCTGAAGACAAGAATAACCAAGGAAGATATACTTCAAAGACTTGGGATCTAACTTAATAACATGTGGACAAACATCCAAAACAAAACAAGTGCTACCAAATATCCTAAGGTCGATAGGAAACAATTATTTATTGGGAAAAAGGATTTTGTAAGGGATCTCACCATGAAGGACAGATGATGGCATGCGATTAATGAGAAAGCATGTTGTAGAAACTGCATCGGCCCAAAAATTTTTAGGAACATTCATTTAAAATAAGAGGGCTCGAGCAGTTTCAAGAAGATGTCTTTTCTTACGTTCTGCCACTCCATTTTGGGATGGAGTATTAAGACAAAAAGTTTCATGAAGCATGCCATTCTTAACCATATAAGATTGAAATAAAGAGGACATGTATTCCTTGGCATTATCACTTCGTAAAATACGGATTGAAGCGCCAAATTGAGTTTTAATCTCAGCACAAAATGCACAAAAAATAGAAAACAACGCAGAACGACTTTTCATTAAATATAACCAAGTTACACGAGAATAATCATCCACAAAGGTAACAAAATAGGAAAAGGACCCCAAACATCATAATGAACCAACTCAAAAGGAATACTAGCACGTTTATTGACTCTTGAACTTGAGCTAAGACGATGATATTTTACAAACTGACACGACTCAAAATCTAATGAAGACACCTTACTAAACTGTGGACAAAGTTTCTTAAGCAAATGGAGAGATGGATGACCCAACCTACAATGCGTCTCGAAAGGAGAAATGACACCAGTGCAAGCGATAGATTTTGGTATTGGTGTGTCAAGAATGTAGAGGCCTCTAGACTCATGTCATAAGATCCTGAAATAAGCAATAATTAGGAAAAAATGAGATGCAACAGTTAAGATTGTAAGTGAGGTAGCTTACAGAGATCAAATTAAAAGATAAATTTGATAGATGTATGACTGATGACAAATGAAGTTGAGGGGTATGGATAATCGTGCTTGACCCACGAACACAAGATGATGACCCATCAGCCAAAGTAACAGTAGAGATGGAAGTGTGTGACTGGAAAGTAGAGAAGAGACTAAAATTATCTGTCATATAATCTGTGGCACCATAATCAATGACCCATTTAGAGGATGAGGAAACAAGACAGGTATTTGGTTTACCTGAATCAACAATAGCAGTGACAACGGGAGATGAATGCTTTAGTGATTCTTGATACTGTGAGAACTTATAAAATTCACCAGCAAAAATAAGAATCAATTTTTCAGGCGCGTCATTAGTGAACGCTATACGTGTCGAGTGAGGTTTCTGATTTTTTAACTGAAGCTTTCTTCACTCAAACTTTGTATGTCCTTCCTTATGACAATATCGACACACAATACCATCAGATTCCTGTGTTTGAGTTTCAAACCCGTATGAGCCACCTCCTTTGTTTCCATTGAAATGGTGTGTATGTATCTAGGTAGAAGTAGACCTCGAGCTCTGAGGCTTTAAGGGATAGGGCAGGTTTGGAACCCTAGCCCAGACTAGGAAGGGAACTATATCTTTAATCCGGGTGAGACTATCACACACGAGACTCATCTGGGCTCTCATCGAGACCATCTCACTTCTCTCTCCTTAACGTCTGGTACCATTGCCCCGCCACTCTGTCTGTCTTCTTATGGGCGGGTCCGGTCATAATTATTATTTTGACTTACCAAAGCACCACTGAGTTAAACCGGAAGGGTACCTTTTGTACGGAGTACTCGACTAAATACATCTTGTAAATAGGAGATTTCGAAACCAGAAAGAATTTGAGACTGAGCAGTCTCAAAGTTAGAGGGATGGCTAGCCAAGAAACTTATGATGGTCATTTGCTTTCATTGGTGTTGCTGAACCTTCACATCAGGACTAAAAGGCAGCAGCATATTAAGCTCCTCATACATCTTCTTAGACTCCATAAAATAATTCATAAGAAATTAATCTTGTTTTTTCACATAATCAAACGCTTTGCAAACCTCATAAATACGAGAGAGGTTCCCTTTTCCAGAGTACAAGAATTCCAATTAATCCATCAGTTCTTTAACAAATTCACAATGATTAATCAAGTCAATTATCTCACTATCAATAGAAGTCCGAATCTGCAGGAACAAACGAGTGTCCTCTCTAAGCCATGTCTTCCTCAAATCACCTTGAGGAGGATCATCAGTCAAATGAGTATCTATGTCAATACTCCGTAGATACAGTCGAACAGTCTTACTCCAACCCAAATAATTTGAACCCATTAGCTTATGGTCGGTGATTTTAGACATTATAGGTACCACATCTGTCATGACAGAAGATTTATTCTTAGCCATAACACCAAATATTCAGAAAAAAGAAGAGAAGACCAATTAAAAGGACCAACAAGGCAGCAGCAGGGAAAAAAGGGTTAAAACGCAAGAAACCCAAAAATAGAAGAACCCAAACCTCTATGAACGCAAGGCAACAGGTACAGACGAAGCAGGGAAACGTCGAGGAAACAGACGAGGGCTGCCGGAGATGATCTCAGCTATCACGCGCTGGCGCGTGGGAGAGGTGTAGAAATTCATGGCGACGTGTGAGGCTCACGCGCAGGGATTCTGGGTGCCGTACTTCGGGCATGCAGTGGTCGACGGCTAGGCTTCCTTTCTGGATGGGCGGTGAGAACAAAGAGCCACTCCAAAAGGGTTGTCCAAGGTGAAACCCTAAAAAATACTAAACCCTAATTTTGAATGAAAAAAAAACCTTGATTTGCACCCGTATGGCTCTGATACCATGTTATTTGAGATGAAAAGAATTATGTTCTCATTCATTCAGTGAAGAATTATGTTCTTAGGAAACTACATAATTCGGATCCCTATAACTAAGCTAATTATTATACAATTAAGATCCCTAAAATAAAATAATTGACAGTTAATATTATCCTGTAACACATACATGCCTTATATACCAATTAAAATGTAACTCTATAAAGAATCAATTATGCTTGTAGTACTTTCACATCGAAAGAGAGAGAAACAGTTTAGCTTTTGAACAAGGTTAACGAGTTATATTAACGCTAATTCCAATAAATTAAGTTTTTGACTTGAGGTTTATTTAATTCTTTTGTTATTTTTGTCGGATAACATTTTCTAGTTTTCTTATGAAGAGTTTATCTTTTAGTTTGTGATTGATAATTAGATGTGCTGTATAGGTTGTAATAGACCGCCTGAAAAACAGTAACTTAAGGACTCAAAAGGTCATTTAAACTCTTCATAATGGGTCACCATATATCAATACATGCAACATAAAAGAACATGTTATTCTGTATAGAGAGGAGAATAAGATGTAAAACAACCTTTAATGGTGTAACTCAAATGGTGGGGTGGGACAGAATCTACAAGGCGAGAATAGAACACACTGTTTGAATGACAGTAAAGAACATGTTATTCTGTATAGAGAGGAGAATAAGATGTAAAACAACCTTTAATGGTGTAACTCAAATGGTGGGGTGGGACAGAATCTACAAGGCGAGAATAGAACACACTGTTTGAATGACAGTAAGAACAAGGAGAACAAAGGCAGCAACAACAGAAATAATGGACCAAGGAGTGTTGAAATAATTCTGTTCCAGGTTCGCCTTCCAGTTGTGCCAAGAGGTTCTGCAATGAGTGTTCATATCTTCACATAGCTTAGCAAAGTAGAAGTCACCAAAGTCCACAACAACTCCATCAGCAAGGTTTTTTATTAGAGAGGAGCTTTCGTTGCTGTCCCCCATAGTATGCTCAACAATTCCGTACTTGACTAGCAACTCCAAGTCACTCGGAGTGTTAACAAGGCGTTCCATCAAGACAATATAATCAGTCACGTAATTCTCAGAGCAATGACAATGCTCAAATGCCAGAATATTCCGGAAAAGAATTTCAGAGTGGTCGATTATCTTTTGTGTTGGAATTTCCAAAATCCCATTTTGGAATTTTATCTCAAATAAGTTGTTCCTTGATCCCTTAAACTTGACTCCAGCTCTGTGTAGCTCTGTAACACTTGGTACTGTTAGATTTTCGAAGTTTCCTCCTTTTAGCATCTTCGATGGGAGATAGAAGTTCCTCAGTAAATCCACAAAATGCTCAATTTTAGAAGAGGGTACTGCCTGCATTCCGTCGGCCCCCACAAAAGATAACTGAGTTCTGAAGAATACATGTGAAAGCTCATTGAGGAAAAGCATCCCAGGATGAGTAGAAAAGCCGGCCATTTTGGCTCTATTAAATAGATCATCGAGGATGAAGAACGGAAGCTGATTTTCTAGCAACTGCAAATCAGGAACTACATGCTGTATCATCCATGGTTTATAATAAATACGGTCAATATCATCTCGCAGTGCAGGATACTTAAACCTCAGTAAGAATTCAATAATGAAGGCAGCATCCACCAGAATCATTTTCACAAAATTGTCACTACTAAACCCAATCGAATCGGCGTAACAATTACGGACTCTCTTTTCCCTCTCTTTTACAATCCCAATCAAATCCCCCAAACTTACATTCGCCTGTCTAAGAAAATGTTGCAGATACCTCCTTTTATGCTCTTCCATGCGCTCCAACCCCTCCCTGCCATGGTGAAGAGGGCCAATTGAGACCACCTGAGGCGTGTAAGCTTTTTCGTTTACCCGACGGAGCCGATCCGGAACTCTATAGATGCAGCAGTCTGGAGAAAGATAAGTCAAGCCGTCCAATTCCTCTTTCAAAGAAGTTACCAAAGGAACATATGGGTTTTCTATATCCGTTGGAAGACGATTTCTACTTGCCATTGACCTAGTCCCCCCAAAAAAAAGACCCATGTAAGAAACAAAACTAAGCTTTCATGGGTTTTGTTCAAAGTACGAATAAGTTCAATCGGGTAAGATAATTAAATCAATATCAACACAGCAAGTAAGGTTCATTGCAGAGAAGGAAAGAGAAGAGCATAAAACAGAGAGAGGAATGGAACCTGGAATTTTGGCTGTTGAACAGTCTTGAAATGGACCTGTTCCTTCTGTCCTTGCAACAAACTTTTTTATGAACTCAAAGAGTAGCCTTTGGCAGCAGTAAATAGAAATGAAAATGATTTGAGTTTACTGATTCTGCATCAACTTGTGTATTCTGTGTCCATCGAACGAATTATTAAATGCGTAAGGTCTTCAAACGCACAGCAATGAAGAAAGGTGTTAAATATAAATTGAAGCTACCCTTGATGCTTCCCTTAACCATCGAACCAAGTCAACTGAAGCTTCCCTTGATGCTTCTCAGTTCTCGACAGACATCAAACTTTCTTTTCCTTTTATTTTAAATATAAATTTATTTTCGAGGGTTATATTAGATGAGGTTACATTGGTCCAGACAGGCTGACTTCATTTTATCATTGGTCAAAACAGGTTAACTTTCGGTCTTCAGATTTTTGTCATTTGTCCATCTCAAATGCTATGTCCCTCTGAAGCGAAGTGACAAATATAACCTGTCTTAATTGAGAGAATTTCTCAGGTGTGCCCGCTCAGTGAGATTGAATGATCAGCTTATCACAATGCAGGGTACTCTCTCGTAAGTCTTAATTAATCTGATTCAACTTAAATAACAGTGCCATCTCTGGAAAAATTTCATTGAGAAAAAATGTTTTCATGAAAAACATCTACCTCCTAACGGGCCGAGGGTAAACTAGTAAATTATCCAACCCCGCCTCCATGGAAAAATGAAAATAAGGAAGAAAAAACAGAAACAGAGAAACTGAGTATAGGAATTTAAACATGTCATTGGACACAAAGAAGAAGCGAGTTGACAATTTCAAACTAATCTATTCCAAGAAAAGAATTCCTACCATACAATACAAATGACATGGAAAACGAAAAAAAGGAACAAAAACTACATAAGCTCATTTAAGCTTAGATTTAGAAGAGCTTTGAAGAGGTTTAGCAATTTGTCCGGCAGGAGTGCTTCTAACAACCTTCTTCACATCGTAGTTTATCGACGAGAGTGCACAGATCAGTGCAATGAACATTGTTGGATAAACATACACAGCTTTTGTTGGATCTGTATTCACAGGTTTTCCAAGGATTCCTTCCTTAACAAGCCCCCAAATTATCAAGAGTGTTCCGAACGTGCTCATCCTCCCTGGTTTTAGGAGACCAACGATTGCTCCAGCTGCAGAGAAGTAGCTTCCTGCTAGAACCTGGTAAAAGTCCAAGACTTTATGGCTGAAATTCTCGACGGATAGTGACAGAAGAGAAAGAAAGCTATATATCTAAATTGACACATGGACAGAACTAAGTGCTCATTTAACGAGAGTGAAGTAAAATTAAGAAGCAAATACTAAAGAACAGATTTTACACAGATCAAATTCTATTATGCACACAACACAGATTTTTCAGTAAGCTGAAATTGAATAGTCAAATCTCTCGATGATAGATTAGATTCCTTTCAATCACATTGATCACACAAGTCCCAAGTGGCAAGATACGCTCAAATGAGCCAAAACAAGGGCTGTGTAGCAGCCATGAGTGGAACAAAATTGCAAAGCTCATAATAATTTCAATTTTATTGGAGCTAAAAGAGATTTTGTCATCTCCAGCTGTGTGTTGAAAAGGACCACTACTGGGGAACCGTTAAGGAGAGAGTAGGTGCCAGGTGCGTCCATGCAAATCCCTCAATCTAAGCAGGAATATGGATCAGTGGTCAAAACCATAAAGAAGGAGAATATCAGTTGAGAAGCAAACCTCTAAGCGTTGGAGATCAGTTATAGCAGGAGCTTCCTTCACACTGGTTAGGTTATAGATATTTAAAAGATTATCCCAACTTGGAATGGTTCTGTTCGTAATGAGGCCATTTGTGACAGCTCCCGGGTAGAGAAGGGCCTTGACTACTGCCACAGGAAAGATCTCACTCGCAATCAACTGGGATGATGTCACGTGCAACGGAGTTGTGCACATGCCAGATCTACATGGAACTCTGTAAAACAAACATTCAAAACACAGAACAGATAATATTGAATGTGTATTCGTCGTCACTGCAAAAAGATCAGACCACCAGAGGCATCCATATGATACGACCTTGTTAACGGAATCAATGATTAGAAGTGGTCAAAGTGGTTAGATATACACAAGAAGTTCCGGTTCAAGTCATATTTCGTCCACTCCACACAGAATTTAAATTTCAAGCCACCCTTCATTTTCTCAATATCAATCAACATTTTTGTAAAATTATCAGTTGTAGAATAAAAACCAAAGCAGGACCAGGCATAAATCGGTCTTCACACTGTTTCTAATCCTAACTACTAGCGTCCACAAACCGACGGGCTTGCTCGTTTGACATGTAATCACCAAATTTACAGCTCACGACCCATGAGATCACTTGAGACCAACTTTCAGGTATAAGGTACGGTTAAAACCAATCGAACCAATTTTGCAAGGAATAGAAGATATAAAATGTTCGAATCAATTCTAAGACCATATAAAATAAACTGTGAAGTGTGATGATTCCTATCTAAATTGACTTAAAATAAACCAACATGGAATAAACATTTTCAATTGACCTCATTTCATATACCGAGGACACAGTTGCTGAAGATAAAAGATACATCAAATACAAACAATGCATAGAAGTAAGCTCAGTTACTGTGAAGAATCCGTTGAACTCTTTATAAAAATAGCATCAAAACTAGATGAAACTTACAGTAAACCGGTGAAGCAGTTTCACAAAATTGCATCACAATCCAATAACAGATAAGATTAGGTTAGTTTCTTTATGGAGAAAGCACGGAAAGGTCAAAATTACCTAAAAAGAGGGATCTGCAGTATAATTAAGAAGAAATAGATGCGAGATGCGACTGAAGAAAGCTTCGTCACCCATCCCTTTGATTTTGTCGTTGATGATGATGATGACGAGGTTGCCATTTTAAGCACTTCAGAAGAGAGAGTCAGAGTAAAAAAAGTAGCAGAGGGAGAAACGAGAGATCGAGAGGAGGGAGAGGAAGATCTGGTGCCTGCGGGCTTAGTGGCAACTCGTCTCTGAAAAAAGAAGATCGATAGTGGAAACCACCGTCGTCTCCTGGATTTTACCGTAAGCAGGCAGTACGTTTGAAAACGGTGCGTTGCAGTCCTTTGAAGTTCACCGGGCCTAATCACGGGCCGAGCTTGTATTCTAGACTCTGAAGCTTTAGGAAGGGAATTTTAAAAGGTTAAATTAGTCGAAATCACTATACGAAAATAAACGAAAAAATGACTCAAAAAATTATAATTTGTGTAAATGATCAAATTTTATAATGGTCTATTTTTAAAATTTAAAAAATATTATAAATAGAAGAGATTGCCCTTATTAACAAGGGACCTTATTCGCGTAACAATTTCAGTAAAAAATATTATTCGCGTAACAATCTCAGAGTAAAATGTTACGTAGTTTATAGATATATATTCAATGGTATAGAGTAATATATTGTGCTATGCATATTTACCGTAGTATATTTTAATAAAATATCAGTATATCATAGTATATGTGTAGTATATTTTAGTATATGTGTAGTATATTTATATATATCGTAGTATATCTATAGTATATTTTTATATATTACTAGTATATTTTATATATCATCCAGTATCATATCCCTTCCCACGCCCAAGCCCGGCCACTCCTTCCTCCTACTCATCCCTCTCGCTCGAAAAATAGAAATAAAGAGAGGAAGAGAATTGTTGCATAAAAATCAGATGTGATCGCGGTGAAGGAAGTTGTGACCAGATCTGGTCGTGGCGGTCAGGGAAGTCGCGATTAGATCTGGTCACGGCGAGTGGTTGAGCCACGGTCAATGATGGCGTCAATGGGAGATTGGCTGCCATGGCCGCCGGTCTCTCTATTGTATGACATGCGATTACTTCGATATCTAGCCATTTAAATAAATTACACAAAATTCTAAAAGGAAGAAGATGAATGAACATAATCGCACAAGCCTGCACGATAGATAAATTCCAAATTTATACCTCTAGTTCATAATTGTCAAATCATTTGTATCATGAAGAAGGGTGTGAAGAATAAGAAAAAAAATCTAAAATAAAAATCAATTAAAATAAGGGTATAAAGATAAAATAACATAGACAATCTTAACTACCTAATTTTTCTCTTCTCCATTTCGGTCATATGTGCAAAATAACAAAAAATGACATTATACAAAAATAAAGCTTAAACTTGATTAAATCTCCAATTTTCCCATTTTAAAATCTACTTTTTGCACCAATAGGAACACTATAGAGAGTTAATACAAAAAATAGACAACATGTTTCATAAAAGTCAAATATAGTCATATTTTATGGTCCCGCCTATTATAAGTATTTTTATTTCTATCACACACTTCTACATAACGTGTAATGATTATTTAAAAAAAAACAAAAACCAAACAATCTCTATCTCTATCTCTCCTAAAATCTCTCTCTCTCCAAATCTCTCTCCCTCTCTAAACTATTTGTAAAGAATATATGTGTTATATATGTTACAGTTATAAATAATATATATGTTATTTATATTATATATGACGGGTGTATATAAAATATCTTGCATATATATAATACATAAACATATACGGCATATATAACAATATAAAATATATATATATAAGTTATATGTAATATATAACACTTACTTTTTATGAGTGTTTATAACGTGTGTGGGTGTAGTGTTATATATACTCATATATATTACTAATAATATGTTACATATGTAATTATGACATCTAGAATATAGAGCATATGTATGGCATCCTTCTTTCTCTAATTTAGAGAGAGTGAATAATTTGGTTACTAATAAACTCCGTATTTAAATAGTTATGGAAATCTCTCTCTAATATATTCGGCTACTAATAATTTGGAGAGAGATAGAGATTGAGAGAGAAACAAAAGTTTGGTTACTAATAAATGCTTTGTATTTAAATATGTATAGAGAGAGGAGATTTAATTGACATAATAAAGAGAGGGAGAGGGAGAGAGAGAGGGCTAAGAAGGATGATACATTTAAATAAAATACTAAAAATGATAAATTAGTAATTAATTAGATAGAGAAACCTATTTCATTTAATGAAATTTTATATGTTAATTATTATTTATTGAAAGTGCTATATATTATGATTTTCAACAATGCTTCTAGAACACTCTCTTATGTGTATCAAATGTTCCTCGTAGGTCATACTATAAACACCGCCAACGTGTGAATGTTTTTTTATAATTTATATATTATAGTCACATCTACATCAATGGTTTTATTCAATACGCTAGTTTCAGTCTTTTAACGGGAGTTTAGGACTGATTTTCTATGGTACATTTTCCTTAAACTCCAGCCATCTTTAAGCTCTTCCAAGGAATTTGCATGGTTTAATAACAAGTCTCGATAAGTAACTTTATCAACTGGTAATGTTGCGCCAATAGCCAACCAAAAGGCTACTACGATTCCAATCAATTTGATTTAATTTTTTTTTATAAAAGTTCATAATTTTCGGAACTTATTTTTTTTCAAATTAATAAGCAGTTATAAATTTTAAAAAATAAGGAAAAATCCATTTTTCCAAAAAACCTAAGTGGGAAAGCCAATTACATTGAAACGCTCCCAATGTCGCCAACGTAAACTTGATCGTGGCACGAGAAATTGTTTAGAGCCATCCTATCGGTCCTCTCTTCAGTGGGAGAAACTTGAGAATCGTGTCACTTTGAGTCATCGAGTTTCTTAAGAAGCTAAAACTTGTAAAGGAAGTGGTGAGGCAAGACCATCCCTAGATGAACTATTAGTTCATGACAACCTTTAAAGCCGATGCGTTGGTTAAACACTTGGACCGAAGCACATTGGATCCTTCATAAGGGCTAGTAAATGGAACTAAGGTGATCAAAACCATTAGTGATTGGTTGAGCTACATGTAGTGACATCTTGAGAAGCGTTAACCAAACGAGATGAGTCTCGATACGATAGGAGGTAGCTTGGACGTTGTCCTTAAATGAGACAAACTATCGTTGTTGATCGTAACATCATGGAAGAAATATTTTTTATTGGATTTTTAAATATTTAAGTATTTGTATCATGCATCATACTTTCCTAAATGATTGAGTATTTATTTACATCACTTTATTTATTATATTCGGTAATCACGTCAATATCCTCACTCTTAACTATCGTAAATGCGAACAAATTTACCAGTGAAAATCACATGGATTGAAAACGTAATCTTGATATCATAGTGATAGTAGGAAAGTACAAGTTCGTGATCACCACCTCTTGTCCCCTAGAGCCTACTGTTGAATCGTTCTGATGAGATAGTCAGATGTTACATCTTGGCTTCTGTTAGCAATGTCTTGCAACAACAACATCAGAACATGGAAACTGTCGTTGATATGATGTTGAACATCATCGAAATATTTCGGAGATCAGGGTTGCCAAGCCAAACATGCTGTTGTGCGAAGCTTCACGAACCGCATATGATGTTGATCATTAGTTATCTGAATGAGATGGAAATCGTAAGTGCAGAGGTAGATGGCCAGACACAAGTTGATATGATCATTGAGACTCTGCCTGACACTTTTGAGAACTTTAAACTTAATTATTCGATGAATAAGGTGAAGTACTCACTTCCTGATCTGATGAAGGAACTGCAAGCTGCTGAGACTCTGTTTCTGAAGGATAAGAGAAAGACTGGAGAGGTTAAACTTTACTGAAAGCAAGCCTTCCACCTCTGGCGTAAAAAGGAAACACAAGAGAGGTCTGAAGAAGGCTAAGAAGTAGAAACTCAAAAGTTGCAAAAAGTAAGGGCACTTTAAAAGTGAACAAGTCGAAAGACAAGTGTCATCATTATGGAGAAGCTGGCCATTGGAAACGCAACTACCCAGACTATCTCAAGGAATTGAGATCTAAAAGTATAGTACTTGTTACTAAGGCATGTTATGTGGCTGACTCTACTTTTTTCTGAATTGTAGACTCTGCAGCCACTAACCATATCTGTTATTTCCTGTAGAGATTCAGAGGAATCAGTAGGCTTGACGAGGGAAAGTTCAGCTTTCGTTGGGGAAATGGAGTACTAGTATAGGTCGTATATATGAGAACTATTAAATTGTCATTTGATAACAGTTTTATGGTTTTATGTGATATTTATTATATCCCAGTTTTTTGGAAGAATCTTACTTCAGTAACTAGTTTAATTGAGCAAGGATTCGATTTGAATTTCATTGATACAGATATTGGTATTTTTAGAAATGATTCTTTAATTACTACTGCACGTTTGATAAATAAATCGTTTTACATAAAACTAATAGTTCCAATGATATATGACATTTAAGTAAATGTTAATTTACAAATAGATAGTAAAATGTTGAAGTCTAACTCAACCAATCTAACCTATTTGTGGCACTTACATCTTGGCCACATTAGCCTGGATAGGATTAAAAGACCTGCAAATGATGGTCCATTGTAAACTTTAAGTGTGGGATCACTACCCACATGTGAATCCTGTATAGAAGGTAAAATGACCAAGAGACCATTTTTAGTGAAGGACGAAAGAGCCACTCAATGCCTCAAACTCGTACATAGTGATGTATGTGGACCATTGAATATCGAAGCAAGAGGATGTTATGAATACTTTGTAATCTTCACTGAGGACTACTTATGTTTTTTACATGTTTATCTAATGCACCAAAAGTCTGAAACATTTGAAAAGTTCAAAGAATACAAGGCTATGGTCGAAAAGAAATTAGAGAAACAAATCAAAACGCTACGATTTGATCGTGTTTGAGAGTACTTGCTAGGAGAGTTTGAAGACTTTCTTAAATCAATGATAAGTTACTCATCCCTCCCAGATTCATTCTGGGGATATGACTTGGAAATAATAGCATTCATTCTGAATCAAGTTTTATCAAAGACGGTGTCTGGCACACCATATGAAAGATAGAATGGACGAAAGTCATCCGTTAACAACTTTAGAATATGAGAGTGCCCATCACATGTTCTGAAATAGAAGACATGCAAGTTGGCCAGTCAATCAGAATTATGCATGTTTGTAGGATATCCCAAAGCTTACTGCACCCGACTGACAAGAAAACATTCATAAGAGCGGATGCATGTTTTCTCGAAGAAGACTATATAAGAAGTGTGAAGTCGAGAAGCACTGTTGTGCTAGAGGAATTATTGAGTGGGAGGACACCAACTGCCCAATCAAGAATTGTTTTTTATTAAACAATGGAAGAACCACAGTTTGGGAAAGAGCCTATGGAGCCTCGATGGAGTGAGAGGGTTGTGAGACAGCCTGACAGGCGCATGTCTTATGGAGATGCCTTAAAGATAGCCTCAAATAAGGATGATAATGAACCCGACTCCAACTCACAGTTCATTGCTTGTCCTGAAGCAAACTTATGGTAAGAAGTCATGAACGTTGAGATACATTCGAACCAAAATCCTTTTTATCTGGCATTAATTTTAGTAAATATTTTTCAGAACATGGAGTGTGAATCTGTACTCAAATAGAGTCTAGAAACTTGTAGATCCTCTTGAAGGGGTAAAACCTGTAGGGTGTAAATGGATCTATAAGAAAAAGAAAGGTCTGGATGGGAATGCGGAGACATTCAAATCTAGGCTAGTGGCCAAGGGCTACACTTAAAAGGAAGGTATAGACTATGAGGATACCTTCTCGCCGGTAGCCATGCTTAAATCCATCTGAATCCTCATGTCCATTGTTGTTGCCATCTATTATGAAATCTGACAGATGGATGTCAAGACTGGTTTTCTGAATGACAATCTTGAAGAGCGCATTTATATGGCCCAATCAGACGGGTTCATGGAGAAAGGCTAAGAGGGAAATGTTTGCGAATTGCTGAAGTCCATTTAGGGACTTAAGCAAGCGTCACGGTCATGGAATATTAGATTCAACGAAACTATTAAGAGATTTAATTTTTAACAATTAGTGGACAAACCTTGTGTGTATAAGCTGATAAACGATAGGAAAATGGTTTTTCTAGTCCTGTACGTATATGATATTCTATTAATTGGGAATGATGTGGGAAAATTATCTAATGTCAAGATTTAGCTAGCAAAGCAATTTGATATGAAGAATCTTGGATAAACTGCCTTTGTCCTAGTTATTCAGATCTTTTGAGATCAGAAGAACAGACAATTAACACTTTTTCAAGCATCTTATATTGATAAGGTGATTGATCACTTTAATATGTAAGACTTCAAGAAGGGATATCTTCCTTTCAGACATGGAGTCAGCCTCTCCAAGTAGTATTCTCCCAAGACTCCTCAAGAAGAGGAAAAAATGAGAAAGATTCTATATGTCTCAACCGTAGAAAGTCTCATGTATGTGATGCTTTGCACTATGCCAAACATTTGCTATGCCGTGGGCATGGTGAGTCATTTCCAATCTATTCCTGGAATCGAGCATTCAAATGCCGTCAAACACACCCTTAAATATCTTAGGAGAACAATGAACTACTTGTTTGTGTATTCAGGCACTAACATGAATATGACGGGGTGTACCGATTCTTATTTCCAAGCAGATAAAGATTCTAGGAGGTCTACTTCAGGATCGGTGTTCATCCTAAATGGTGGAACAATTATATGGAGAAGTACCAAGTAATCTTGCATTGCTGATTCTACCATGGAAGTTGAATATGTGGCAGCTTGTGAAGCTGCTAAGGAGGTTGTATTCCTTAGAAAGTTCTTGAAATCACTAGAAGTTGTTCCAGAAGCTGACAAACCCATGACACTTTATTGCGATAACAGTGGGGCTGTAGCAAACTCGAAAGAACAAAGGAGCACAAAAGATCCAAGCATACAGAGCGTAAGTATCACCTGATAAGAGAGATTGTTTAGCGTAGAGATGTTGTAGTTACACACATATCAACGGTCAACAACCTGACAAATCCATTCACGAAAAGTTTAAGCAGTAAAGTCTTTGATGGTCATCTGGAGGACATGGGGATACGGGATTGTACACGCCTACTTTAGTCCAAGTGAGAGATTATTGGAATTATGTGTTGGGGATTATGTCCTCAAAACATGAGTATTTGAATTTTGATACAAAATTTAAAGAGGATTACATTTTTCTTATAATGAGACTATGATCTTGTATTAGTACGAGAGGATTAAGATCATAGATAATAAATAAAATTGTCAGCAACATATTAAAGTATGGAATCTTCAATGAATGATTTCTAGTACAGTTCACTAAGCATTATGAATGCGTCTGATATAGATCCAAATCATTGATCTGGATAGATATCTTAGTGAATATATTTTATATAATAAAATTATATATGACAGTACCGACGTGAATTAATATCTTTATTAACGTACCGTTTATCATAAAGATTTAGTAGACATTAATTCGATGATTATATGTAGATTAGTCTGAATCCTGAGTAGTTATGAACTCATATGCATGTTTACTGGATCTTTTGATTCACTCGTTAAGTCTGTATGTTAATTAGACTAGTGACTTTTGTTTTGGAGATTCAGTGATGTGGATGACTGGAGACATGATCTTACAATATTTGAAATCTAAGTTTTCCTAACGGATCGTATATTGGTTCTCTTAAGTGTTAATTCTGAAACTGAATGGTTATTGAGCTCAAATTTATAATAAGATTATAAATTAGTCATTCACTAGTGGATTAGTCATACTTAAGGATCGAGAGATAATTAAAAGGATAAAACGGTAATTTTGACTAGTTCTAATTTATGAACCAATAATTGGAGGACAAAACTATATGAAATGATTATGTCAGTGGACTGTATGAGAATAATCTGTAATTACATTATATAATCTTTAAGAGTGCAATTTCATATTTATAGTGGAGTGATAATAAAACTAATAAAAAGATTATATAATTAAAGAGTTTAATTAATAATCTACTTTATTGGAGCTTAGAATTATAAGTCCATAGTTCCCAAGTCACATATATACTACGTTGTCTAGGGTGTGAGTATTTCAGGACGTGAGAAAAGGACTAACTTGCAAAATAAATTTTTATTCTAGGGCAAGTACTTAATTATGAGATAATTATGTGTGATTAATTAATTAAGAATTAAAAAATTACCGTTTTTATTCTAGGGCAAAAGTTTAACTTTTTAAAAGGCCATGCACCTACACGCTTCCGCCGCGACGACCGGCAAGTGGTATCAGAATGGTCTTTAGATATTTATATATTAAATGATGTGTAAATTTTCTTGCATCATTCATATAATATGAGATATGTATGATGATAGATGGTTTATTGTTTTTTGAATGTATGAAAACTAATTGATCATAAATTGTATGGTGATTATTGGGTTAGGTTTTGTTCTAATTTTTCTTAGATTTTGTGTAAGCCGAATTGAGACATAAGAATTTTTGTAATTATTTTGAATATTATTATAATTATTCTGAATGCGAGAAGAGGAAGAACGCTCGAGACGAACGGCAGAATTTATAGCTCACGCGAAAACTGTATTCATCCGCGAAAACATTGTTCACGCCAGAAATTCATTGTTCTGGTGGAGGTGAACAGTACTGTCGGTACTGTACCAGCGGTGAATAGTGACTTCCAGTGCAGCAGGAGGCTGCTGGCGGTGAGACGGGCAACGATGGTGATGGACGACGATCGATGATACATTTTAGGACAGTTTCCAACAAACCATGCAACCAACTATATCACCTAAGTATTTCATTAAAATCTAAACTCTTTTAATTATCCATTTAAATTTTGAAATTAATGTAATTTTAAAGTTAATTATTAGTTTTTAATTTTATGAAAATTAAAAATTAATAGGTTGATTAACTTTGACCTAAATGACCAAATCAAATAAAGTGTTTATTTGATTAAGTCAAAGTCAACTATATTAAAATGGATAATTATAGAAATTATTTTAATTAAGAAAAATAGTTTTTTAATTAAAAAGGGTTTTGTTCAAAGTTTGAAGATTATGAAGATGGATATCAGGAGCAGAATGCAATATTTAGAAAATATGTATTCTTAAAATCCGTGTTATAATTTTATTTCTCTATTTCAAGCGTTATTATATAGAAATACTCAATAGTCACTCGGTCCATTATTATTTATTTAATTATTAAATAATTATTTAATTGTTATGTTTGATAACATATCCATGCATTAGTCGATCACATGCCATACATGAAAATTCCATAATTTTATTTAATCATGCATCTCTAAATGAAGTTATGAAATCTGAAATGATGAGTTACACTCACAAAGTCATAATTAATCTTTCATGTGGATAGTTGTGACCTGGGGATCTCACCGCTAACGCCCCTAAGAATGTTAGGGACAAATATGATGTTTGGATCATATCAAACAATAAGGCGATGTGCTACATGCTTGTGAGCATGAATGATGTTCTGAGAATAAGCATGAAAGCATGGAGACTGCCTATGAGATTATGAAATCTTTACAGGCAATGTTTGAGCAGCAGTCTGATCAAAGTCGTCATGAGGGCACTAGGAGCTATATGACAACTAATATGAGGAATGGTACTTCTGTTCGAGAACATGTTTTGAACATGATCAACATAATGCATGAGGTAGAAGTACATGGGGCGACCATTGATGAGCAGACTCAAGTTAGCATAATACTAGAGTCGCTCACACCAATTTTTTCTGCGTTCACGACCAACTATGTCATGAACAAGTTACAATTCAACATGACCTAATTGTTGAATGAACTACAGACTTTTGAGTCACTCAACCTTAGAATGACCAAATAGGACGAGGTAAATATTGTCGAGCAAAAGCCTTCTTCCAATATTGTTAAGAACAAGAAAAGGAAGAGGAACAATGGTGAGGATAAGAGTAAGAACAAAAGAGTAAAGAAAGCTAAGACATTGCTGAAAGTGAAGAAGAACAAGAAAGACAAAAAACCCAAAAGAAAGTGTTTCCATTGTGGGGTTAAGGGTCATTGGAACACAGAAGTTGTACCAAATATCTCTCTGAGCTGAAAAAAAGGAAAATATAATTTACTTGTACTTGAAGCTTGTTTAGTGGAATATGATTTGTTGTCCTGGATACATGATTCAGGAGCCACTAACCATGTATGTTCTTCTTTACAAATGCTTGATTCGACAAGAGAGCTGGTTGATGACGATGTCATTTTGAGAGTTGGCAGTGGTGCTCTCGTGTCAGTTAAAGCATTAGGGACAATGCGTTTACTTTTTGGATATAATTACTTAGTTTTGAATGATGTTTATTATATTCCTGGTTTTTCGAGGAATTTATTTTTTCTTTCATTTTTGCAAGAACAATTATTCAAAGTTTCTTTCAATAATAAAGAGTTTATTATTTCTAAGATTGGATTCAATATCTGTCATGCTAAAATTATAAACAGACTGTATATACTTAAACCGACTGAACACGCGTTAAATAATTCTGAATTATTTAAAGTAGCAAAACCTAAAAATAACAAACGACAAGAGTTTCTCATGATGGTAACACATATTTATGGCATCTTAGGTTGAGACATATTAATCTAGATATGTTAAAAAAGTTAACAAAGCATGGTTATTTGAGAGAGCTAAAAGTTGGAACTCTTCTTGTTTGTGAATCCTATCTAGAGGTTAAAATGACTAAGAAACCTTTCACAGGATATGGCCAAATAACCAATGAACCGCTTGTGTTAGTATATAGTGATGTCTGTGAACATATCAATGTACAAGCTAGAGGTGGGTATGAGTATTTTGTCACTTTCATTGACGACTACTCAAGATATGATTATACTTACCTAATGTATCGAAAGTCTGAAATTTTTGGAAAGTTTAAAGATTTCAAGGGTGAAGCTGAAAAAAATTAGGTAAATTATTGAAAACTTTTCGATCCGATCGATGTGGTGAATACTTAGTTTTATAATTTAAGGATTATTTACTAGAGTGTGGAATCATATCCCAACTCACAACACCTGGAACACCACAACAAAATGGTGTTACAGTGAGGAGAAACCAAGCCTTAGTGGATATGGTTAAGTCGATGTTAAGCTATTCATCATTGTCACTTACATTTTAGGGATATGTACTACACACGGAAACTTACATTTTGAATGTAGTGCCATCTAAGTCTGCAAGCAAGACGCCTTTAGAGTTATGGAATGACTCTAAACCTAGTTTGCGTCATTTTTGTATATGGAGGTGTCCAACTCACGTTCTTAGACCCAAGACCAGAAAGTTAGACTCAATGTCTGAGGTATGTATATTCGTTGGCTATTCTCTATAGACTAGAAGTTGGTACTTTTATAGTCACAATGATCAAAAAGTGTTTGTGTCAAAAAATGCAATTTTTCTTGAGCATGACTATATGCAAAACTACAAATCTCGTAGCAAAGTAGTTCTTGAGGAATGAATTAGTGACTGGTGAGATCAGACCACCTTTAATTTATGCTGATAAATGACAAACTAGATAAACTACAGTTCCTGTAAAGGATATCCCACTGCAACGTCAGGGTTGTGAGACGACCAGTTCGCTACAAACTAGAGACACGTGTCCTAGTGTCAGACACTAATAAGGATGATCTATTATTTTGTGAAGAAGCAATGGATGATCTTGAAAAATGAGAAATGGCAAGATGCCATGAACCAAGAAATGAAATCTATGTATTCCAATTCCATTTGGGAACTTGTAGATCCACCTAAAGATGTCAGGCCCATTGGATGTAAATTGGTATTTAAGAAGAAAAGAGGTGTAAATGGGAAAGTAGAGACTTTCAAGGCATGGTTAGTAGGCGAGGGCTATACACAAATAGAGGAAGTCAATTATGAAGAGACATTCTCCCCTGTGACTATTTCAAAATCCATTCGCATCTTTTTGTCCATAGCCACTAGTTTTGACTATGAGATTTGGTAAATGAACGTCAAGACAACTTTTCTGAATGAACCTCTTGAGAAAATCATCTATATGATGCAACCAGAAGGGTTCGTACAAAAGATGCAAGATCAGAAAGTATGTAAGTTACTTAAATCCATTTATAGATTAAAGTAAGTATTTAGATCTTGGAGTCTTATTTTTTATGAGATTATAAAGTGTTATGGTTTCAAGCAAAATATTGACAAAGCCTGTGTTTATTAATACATCAAAGATAAGATAGTAGTTTCTTAGCTATTTATGTTGATGATATTCTACTCATTGGGAATGACATAGAAACTCTGTGACAAAATAAAGAAGTGGCTAGATGAGAAATTTCAAATGAAAGATTTGGGAGAAGCGAGCTATGTTCTAATCATCCAAATCCTAAGAGATAGAAAGAACAATCTCTTGACACTTTCTCAGGCATCTTATATTAATAAGGTGCTGGAGAGATTCTCTATGGAAAATTCCAAGAAAGGTCAACTACCGACCAGACATGGAATTGTCCTCTCCAAGAAACAACATCCTAAGACACCTCAGGATGAAGAGAATATGAGAAAGGTTCCCTATGTTTCAACAGTTGGAAGTCTCATGTATGCCATATTATGTACGAGACCGGACATCTCTTATGCAGTGAGAATGGTCAATCTTTATCAATCGAATTCAGGTTTGGAACATTGGATTACAGTAAAGCACATTCTCAAGTATCTTAGGAGAACGATAAATTATATGCTTGTTTGTTCATGTGGAGAACTGAATCGCACAAGATATACTGATTAGTAATCAGATGAGTGTGGTCGAGAGTCAACATCAGAGTCAAACATCGAGGTGATATAACTGCTATGAAGATAATGTTGGGTCAGAACCTGGCTGACCCATTGACCAAGACACTTCCTATGAAGTTGTTTGAGGGTCATGTGTGAAACATAGGATTAAGAGAGATGCCACATTTTCTTTAGGGCAAGTGAGAGATTGTTGATGGTTATGCTCTTAAAGCATGTGTATTGACATTTTAATATGAAATTTAAACAGGATTACATTTTTCTTATAATTATTTTTTTAAATTACCGTTGAATAGTTATATAGATATATGAAAATTCCATATACATTAATGAGACTGTGATCTTGTATTAGTTGAGAGGATTAAGATCATAGATAATGAATAAAATTATCAGCAACATATTAAAGTATGAAATCTTTAATGAATGGTTGCTAGTACGGTTCACTAGGCATTATGAATGCGCGATATATAGATCCGGATCATTGATATGGATAGACATCTTATTGAATATATTTTATATTATAATATTATATATGACATGACGGATGTGAATTAATATCTTTATTAACATGTTGTTTATCATAAAAATTTAACACACATCAATTAGATGGTCATATGTAAATCAGTCTGAATCCTGAGTAGTCATGAACTCCTATGCATGCCTACTAAATCTTTTGATTTACTCGTTAAGGCCTGTTTATTAATCAGGCTAGTGACTTTTGTTTTGGAGATTCAGTGATATGGATGACTGGAGATATGATCTTACACGATTTAGAATTTAAGCTTTCCTAACGGATCGTATATTGGTTCCCTTACGTGTTAATTCTGGAACTGAATGGTTATTGAGCTCAAATTTATAACAAGATTATAAATTAGCCATTCATTAGTGGATTAATGGTACATAAAGATCAAGATGTAATTAGAAGGGTAAAACGATGATTTTGGCCAGTTCATATTTACGAACCATTAATTAAAGAATAAACTACATGAAATGATTATGCCAGTGGACTACATGAGAATACTCTGTAAATACATTCTATAATCTCTAAGAGTGCAATTCTCATATTTATAGTAAAGTAATAATAGAATTAAAAAATAAGATTATTTAATTAAAAAATTTAATTAATAATTTGGTTTATTGAAACTTATGATTATAGGTTCATGGTTCTCAAGTCACTTTATACTACACTGTCTGGGGTGTGAGTATCTCAGAACATGAGAAAATGACTGACTTGTAAAAAAAAATTTTATTTTGGGGCTAGTACATAATTATGTATGATTAATTAATTAATTAAATTATTTATATATTTAAACATAAATTTCGAAAATTATATATATAATTATCGATAAGTGAGACAAGATATCTAATTTATGAAATTAAATAATTAAATTATTATTAGATAATAATTTAAATTAATTAATTCTGTTATTTGTGAAATAACACATAAGTTAGTTGATGAGGATATTCAAATATGTTAATTTTGAATTAACTGATATCTAGATAATTATCTAATTAAAATAAATATTTAATTCACAGTAATTTTCACGTGTTAATCACTGATAGAGTATCAGAAAATGAAATGGACTACTGTAGTATCACGTGACACTACAGTAGTGAGTGTGCAACACTGTGGTGATACGCGGCACTGCAGTTGTGCATAATTGCATTGGGTCCACTACAATTGATAATTTTATAATTAAATATTATTTTCGTTTATCCCTAAAAATATGATACGCCATTATCTAAAATAAATATTATTCAATGACCTAAGTTGTTGAAAGAGGAGGAGAGAATTAGTTGATCGGATCATCAGTTTGACAATCAAGAGTTGAATTGAGAACATGATTGGTGTTAAAGAGATTTTCTTATGTGATTAAACGTTAATCAAATCTCTAAAAGAATAATCATCGCGTTCTTTTAGAGAATCTTCTCACTAAAGTCCTTCTCAGCAAATCTCTATATCTCATGCGTTGAGAACATCTAGAGACAGAAAAAAAATGTCTTGTAACATTCTACGTGTCCACACACGTCCTAGTGCATGGAAAATTGACTTGAAAAATCTTGGTGTGGATCTCGGAGTCTACTGAGCGTTGGAACGATTTCATGGGAACAAAAGATTAATCTATTTTTGCAAGGACACTTGATAAAGACTACAGAGGTATATGATTCCTAACGTTGTATGTTGTAGATTTAACTTATAAATATATAACGGATATTGAGTGATTGAAAAGAGTTTTCAATAAAAAAATTTATTCGGTTATCGCGGCGATGCACAAGTTTTGTTTTATTAAAAAAATTGATTTTTATTGAAAATTGATTTTTTTTAAAAAGGCCACGCGCCGCCCGACCAACATTATGTCCATAAAGTATAGTGTAATAACTATTTATGAGTATTTAATTATTTCTCAGACATTTTGTATTACTAAATTTAATGAATAAATGAAAATTTTTCTATTAAGTAAAATGTGTTTATAATTTACTCAAGTCCTGAAACTAACATAAGAAGAGTAAAGACAGAGGGGTCTTCCAGATAAACTCTTCTCAGTTTTAAGATCGACTGAAAAATCGAGTCCGATTATCACTGTTAGGTCAAATCAAAGGATGCCAGTCTTGGGGCACGGGAGTGGAGACTCTGACTATTGACCTAAGCACGTTATGAAACATGTTGAATAGACCGGTAACAAATTAGTTTAGAGTAAAACTGTTTACCTAGTTGGCTTGTTCTAAATCTAATTGTTACACCTTAATGACATAATTACCTTTATCCTGAGGTGAATACGAAGCTTGACTTAGTTACTTGTGGTTTTTGATATGCCATAGGGGTGAGTTCAAATTACTAAATAATACATCGGCTGTTGGGATCGTAATTCAACTATGTTGGAGTTGCGTGATTCACAGATATGGAAATGTATGGTTAGATTGTGAAAGCAACAATATCATGTTATGCTTATATGATGAATGTGTGAATAAATTAACTTGACCAAGTATTAAATGAAATGAGTCATTCAATAAGACTTGTGAATTGTACGAGACAATTCAATATTATGTTTTTCTTGTTCACAGTCAATAAAGGAACTAGGAAATAATAACAAGAAAGGTAAAACGGTAATTTTATATCCCGCTCTTGTTACTGATATTCACGAAGGGTAATATGTTAAAATATTATGTGAAGCGTGAAATAAAAGAGTTTATTTGCACCAACAGAAAATGTAGCACGCATGAATCGAGAGTTGATTCGACATCAAACTTATAGTGGAGTTATACGATGTCATGATTAAATAGATCAAGAATTTGTGAAGATAAATTCGCCGGATATTTGAATCTTATAGCTTTATTCATGAGGGTCCATTTGGTCTGAGAGTAGCTCATGATGACAGGAATAGAAGAAACAACATCACGTAGACCAAAATGTGTTTTGAGCCAAAATGTATTTCATGAATACATATGTGATGTGTGTTGCCACTTTATTTGTCAAGAACAATTAATTGATGTTCAAATCAATTAATTTATTATTTTTTAATTAGTAAATAATAATTAATTAAATTTATCAATTTTGATTGATAAATTTGGACACAACATTGACTCTAGGGAGATATGCAATTTTAGGCAATAGTAAAGAATAAAGGGGGTGAATTTCAGAAATTACACATATATGAGATATATGTGAAAGTACCAAAATTATTATATAAGGGATAACATTAGGGTTGCCTCCCTAACTTAAGTGTGTTGACACAACGCTAATCACACGGAGCAAAAAAAAGTTTCTTTCTCCCCCTCCTACTGTTGCCGCCGAAATCACCAGATGAAGAGAAATTGAATTTTCCTTCCTCAATTGTTTTAAGAGCTCACACTCAGTTCCTAATGACGTCCTTGCGAGATATACTTCTGAATCCTACGAGTGATTGTTGGTGTGAAGACTGATTCGAGTTCTACGAAGAACGAAGAACGTGAAACGAATAATAGGATTCTACCAAATCAGAATTTCTCTGTTACAATAAATGTATAAAATTGTTTCTAACTCTTTGGAACATTTAACTTAATATTCATAATCGGATATATAATTTTAATATTTAATATGATTAAATTATTTTATGTAAATTTTTTTATATTTCACCCACAAACCCTTCATGATTCAATGATTTTCTCTTAAATTTTAAATCTCGATCTAACATTTATTATAGTCACATCTACATCAACAAGTTTTGTTCAACACGCTAGTTTCAGTCTTATAATAATGAAAGAAGATTTTAGTATTCAATGTACCCCTGTATTCGGGAGTTTAGGATTGATTTCATAGTACATTTTCCTTAAACTCCAGCCATCTTGAAGCTCTTCTAAGGAACTTACTTGATTTAATAACAAGTCTCGATAAGCTTTCTTTTATCAAGAGGTAACGTTGCTTCAATACCTAACCAATGATGGTTCTAAAATCGCTAAGCCTACATTACATGCAACAGTATGTAGAATTTCTACAATGAAAAAACTGTATAAAAGATTGGGTCGTCCGGTTTCCGCAATAATTATCACCCATCATCTTAGACAATTTAGCTCTTAACACATTCAAGTTAGATACTTTTTTTGTTATTAGGATTAGTGAACCATCATCCCCTTGAAAAAAAACATACATGATAATTTCTCTGCTAATAGTTTATAATAGGTTTCATGTAGCTGCACCTGCTTGATCTGGTGAATTACGACCTTATAATGCAATCGCATTATCTTGTCCAATGTTGTTTTTGTTTTTGTATTCCCGACTTATCTCTTAGGCTAGCCTGATGTAGTTTATATTTATTAATTTCTACAAATAAATATATATATCATTATAATATTATGATATATATTATATATGATTTAAAATTTGAATATTGTATATATTGATAATTTTATATCGGACCTAGGTATTCTATATAATATTATATTATGGATATTTTAAATATTTAAATATTTTATGAAACATAGAATAATATACTATGAATATTTCGTTATTTCAAATTAAAATAATATCTGGCATAATATATATGTATAAAAAAATAAATATCATAGTTATATTTTTTATAGATATAGTTACTATATTCTTAAAGTACAATAAAACAATACATAACATATAGTATCATTAATCATATAAAAAACAATATACCGTATTATATCACTAGGTATTTCTAGTATTTATATAATATAATAGGTTTATTTTTATATAATATAATTTAAAATATTGTATAATAATTTTTAAAAACGAAACGTGGTATTGACATATTACTAAGTATTATTTGCAGTAATGTTATTACCAGACAATGTTTAGAATTTAATTTTACTTGTAACAACATGATAATATTTTTGACATGTCACATTTTCATACATCTAGGAGCTGAGAAGCACGTACACTGACATGTGACACTGATACAACACAATATTGATATGTTGACATGACATTTTAAAAAAAGTAGGATACGTAGATATGTTATATATATAATGCTATTTATAAGTATGAAAATACATATTTGCATAAAAACTAAAAGTACCAATCATGTCAAGAACATGAATTAAAATAGCTCACTGATTGGAGATGTCACTGATCAATCGAGTGCGTTTTTTAATTGTTGAAAGTTTAAAATTTAAGAGTTTTGACAATAAAAAAATCTGAATTTATATCATTTTTAATTTAATATATTTTAAAACATAAATTTATTTCTTCCTCATTTCACCTATTACTCTATCTTTATTTATAAGTTTAAATATTATTTATTTTATTTTACACCATTTATATTTTATTATTTTAAAAAAAATATTATTCGTTAAAATATATTTTATTATATTTTAACGTATCGAAAGGTGTCGGTATTTCTTAGGCTCAAGTAAACCACAATCACCTAGCCCCTATTATGCCCCTATTATGCCAGACATTTCAGATTGTTTTCTCACCGATCATTTGTTTGTAAGATGAATTAATTGATATAAGCACCAACACACATCAAATGAAGTGACCGTTCTAACTTCGAATCACGCTTAACATTATTAATACACTCAAAACCAAGGGAATATGTAACTTTGTAAGAAAACAAATTGAGCCCGCTTAATCTTGGTATGAAAAAAATACTGAAAATAATTTATCTCCTCTGAAGATTTTCTAGCTCAAAATAATACTAATTCCAATGAAGATTTTCTAACCATAATGATAAAATTATACCCCACACTCATTTTTTTCACTTAATAAAAAACCTTAAGTATAATTACATATAATGCACGTGAAATATCATAGTTATCTATTTATGTGAGATATGTAGTTATCTATTTATATGAAGACGGTGTGTGAGTCACACGAAATAGAGAATTATATTTTGATAATTCTGATTATCTTTAAAATTTTCTCCCAGATTAATGATTCAAATGACAATTGTTTAATGACATCAAGAGTCCTCATTATCTATTTTATATAATTATTGAAATGAGATGAACAACTAATTTCACCTGTTTGAATAGTCATAAAGAGACAGTTGTTTCACTTATATAAGATTCAAACTTCATCCAATGTCTTATTTTTTAAGATAAGCATTATATTTCATAAGCAACGAAGAGATACAAATATCATAAAAATATGAATCAAATTATCATATCTAAATATAAATATACGATAATAGTATCAAATAAGATCTGTATATACGTACTTAAGTACAGCGAGAGAATCGTGTGTATAAACAACATATAGATATAGAGTACAGTTGACTCATTCAAAAGATCCTCCACTATCCACATCTGACTCGGTCAGTTAACACTGCAAAAATATTATCTGCATGAAAAACAAGACAACATCGAATAGATATGAGAAACTTGATTATGGTACACACAAAACAAGCCCCGAAAATTTCAGACAGTTGAATCTGAAGAAAAACTCACAAAAGACTAGAGATCTGATGGACCTTAATCTACATGATCGGTAGAAACAAAAAACTTCAAAAAATAGAAGAACTCCGCCTCGAATGCAGGGAACAGACCCAAAAATACAGAGAAAATAACAAACAATGGAAGAAAAAGAGACTAGAGGGAAGCAGAGAGAGGCATAGAGGGGAAAGGATAAAACAGAGGAGAGGGAAAAGATTAAAAAAAAATATTGGACAAACAAATTAAAAAACAAAAGATTAATAATAATTGGACAAACAGTAGCATCCGTACCGTCTGGATTTGGAGAATAAGAAAATGGACATATGGGATAAAAAAATGAATAGCACGTACATATCACGTGAAAAGAACTTATGAGGATAATTCATAAATATCATATATCAGTTTGCATTTCCGTAATGCCAAACACTTTCTCAAATTCGAGAATCACACCAAACTTTCTGCCACCACATACTGTGGTCCCATCTCTTTCCCCATTCCCATCTCATCCGTCCGACGCGCTTTCCCATCCTACGGTCTATTTTACTACACGCTTCCTCTCGTATTGTCTTTGATTCAACAGATTCGTCATGGCTCAAGTTCGTCCACGCTTCTGGTTGTCTTGCTGTCGGATGAAAATGATTCAACGGTTTAAATTACTCTCGGAGCACTCTGTGCTATTTACGCCTTATGACATTAATGTCCCGCTCTTTTTCCTGTCTCCCTGAAATATCAGCGCTCATTTTTCTCTACCTCTTTTTTTTGTTTGCTTAATTCGTAGACGAAATGCAAGAGCAAGCAACGAGTTCGATTGCAGCTAGTTCTTTGCCTTCAAGCAGCGAAAGATCTTCTAGCTCTGCTCTTCAGCTTGAAATGAAAGAAGGTCAATTTCCATTTTTTTACTTTGCCTCTCCCTTAATTCATGTTTTTAAGTCATAAATAGTGATTTATGTTTTGATTCATCAGAGGAAAGGATTAATTTAAATAATCCCTGGTTTTTTAATATCTGTTGAAGAATGATGAAATGTGGTAATCTATTTTTTGACTGGTTGCAGTTCATTTTTGAAACTTGGGAGAGCTTTTTCTCACATTTCGTTTTTTTTTTCGGGATCACAGTGATATTTTGTAATTTCCGTATATGGGTCTTGTAGAGTCTGGATTTTCTTAACTGGGCTTCTGTTTTTACTTTCCCGGGAGTACCGAGTAAATCTACTCTCAATTTACAATTAAAAAACACAGAAAAAGAGGTTGTGTGCAATTATTTCTGGGCGAGATTGAGGGATAACCATCATGAAACCTGTAGGTATGGAGAGTGATGAGGAGATCCGGAGAGTGCCGGAGTTAGGAGTTGAATCTGCCGGAACTTCAGCTTCCGGCAGAGATACGGGTTCAGCAGCAGGCCTAGACATAGTTCAAGCCTCAAGGGAAGGTCAAAGAAAGAGAGGAAGAAGTCCAGCTGACAAAGAGAGCAAAAGGCTCAAAAGGTAAAGCTGAATTCGGAGTCTCGTCATTAGTGGCACTTTCGTGATATTTGACTAACTTTCGGGGTGTGGGGGTAAAAGATTGTTGAGAAACAGAGTTTCAGCACAACAAGCAAGGGAGAGGAAAAAGGCATACTTGAATGACTTGGAAGGCAGAGTAAAAGAGTTGGAGAAAAAGAACTCTGAGCTTGAAGAGAGGCTGTCCACTTTGCAGAACGAAAATCAGATGCTTAGACAAGTATGTCTTCCCCATCCACTACCATAGATGACAAGAGTTATATTTGGATCTTCATTTATGATGTTTGATGCGATTTTATCATTGTAAATCTGCAGATCTTGAAGAACACAACAGCAGGCAGGAAAAGTGGCAGTACCAATGCAGATTGATCTCAGTAGGAGGATAGAACTAGGGCTAGATTGTACGGCTGAAAGGTACTGAAGGGAGGAAACGGCAACATGATTTTGTTTAATAATTTTACAAGTGAAATGGTACATGATGATGATAAGAACTTAATTAGTTCTTAGAGTGGTGATTATCATGTCAATTATTGTCTTGTTGCCCCTAGCTTTGCTGTGTCTATATCCAAAATATGCAAATTTGAGGTTCAATATGGTGTGCATAATGCCAAACAATTGGTGGTCTAGCCTGTCAAGACAAGACTAGTTCTGACAATAATATTGACTATGGTGCAAGTATTGTTAGGCGAAAAGGGCCTTAATTCTTTGGTATTATGGATGCCAGGTTGGGGACATTGCCAATGGAGATGATGACGGCTGCAGCAACTACAGCCGTGGGCTGTGAGTTAGGACCGCTCGTAGTTTATGAAACTTTGTGGCCTGATATTAGGACCAAAGATTGCTTGTAAAATTAAGGTAGGTGATAATTTGATAGCAGCACTCGGAGTAGGTTCTAAAAGAAGGCGACGATGGTTTGTTTCAATTTATCACTTTAACCTTATGAGTATTGAGTGTGAGTGTTATGGCTGGTCGGTCATTTGACTTTGAGTAGTGGAAACTGGATAGTATCAATGGTCCTTTTTCTCTGAATCTTTCTGGTTTGATTGCCAAAAAATATCCCCGACCGTTGTTCCAATTAAATTATATTGTCATCTCTGTAAAATTTGATCAATTATTTAATCAGTATTATTTAGTCAGTATTACATTACTCATAATTTAAATACCGATTGTATTGTTGTGATTTAAAACAAGTTACAACTTGTCATCCAAGTGTGATGTTTCATAGTTCTTTGATAGAGAAGCTCTCAACAAAAGTAATATATTCTCAATATATTAAATATGTTTGATTTCTTTTTTTCAAATGATTTTTTGAATTTTTAAATCTATTTCTCCCAGAAAAATATGATTGGTAGTTAATTAACGTGTGGAATAAGTTTTCATCGAGGAATTATAAAGCTTTTAATAGTCGTTATTTATTAAAAAAAATAAAAGAAGAGAAATGTCATTTTCAACGTGGAGTTACATGTCTTATGTTTAGGCCATTAATAAATAGCCAACTTGAAATTAGCAAATAACGTGGATATCATGCTTCCCCTTAAACTGCAATTTTATAGAACATATTTTAAAACAAAAAAATGCCTCCAGAATTACATTAATAAATACGCTACGTTCAAAATTTTGAGAAGTAGTTATTAGTGAGCTTAAGAGAAAAATTTATAAAAAGAAGCTTTTTGGGAAAAAAATGAAATTAAGATCCTGAATTTCTTTAACGAAATTTAATTTTTTTTATAAAGAAAAATATTTAGTCGTACAATCGATTTAGAATTTTTCAATTGAATTTAAAGACTACTAGACTGCGATTTAGTTAAAACATTTTATTAAATTATGACCTAATAAGTGTGAATATTAAAGTCTGAAAGTTATATTAAAATCAAATAGAAATTTTGCTAGATTAAAATGGGTAACTTAGTGATTTTTTATGTAAAAATTATCATATTTCATTAAAAAAACGTTTAAGTCTTCTTGTTTCATTTTTCCGAAGAGTCTTTTCACCACAATTTTTGGAGCTTATGATCTTCAATACGAACTTTAAACTCTAATAAAGGTAGAATATAGGACAATAAAGGTAGAACATACGACGTCAAAATCCAACCAGGAAAACCAATATTTCTCAATTAAATTTCATTTGGATTCTTGGAAAACGCATCATAATTTTTTTTAACTGTAACTGCAAGTAAGTTCATCGTAATTGAAACACTTACACTCGCACAATGAGATTGTGAGCGTGTATCAACAAAGAAATCTTAATCGTCAACTAGAATTTTTGAAATATTTAGATGAAACCACGTTAGTAAATCAATCATTATATAAACAAAGGTTTCATTCAACTTGAACTCATTAACTTTGGGCCATTCACATTATACCCTCACAAACTTTTAAATGTGCATAATTACTCTATGATATCTTAAAATATATAAAATTTGTCATCAATCGCTTGGTTTTGTCGATATTTCTAACGTTACATAGTTGCTTTTTTTCTGATTTTTTAAGACCTTTCTATCACATTAAGTTAGTCAAATATTGTTTTCCTCATTATATAGTTGATTGCCTGTACTATGCACGGAATTACAATAATAAGAAATATCTATACAGAACACGAAACATAAAAAAAACTAGAAGCGATAAGATTGAAATCAAATGATACTACTATAAGTCTTTTGTATAAATTGTTGACTTACCTAACTGACATAAAACTTGCGAGCTAAATGGTTAAGAAATTACTTTTCTAAATTCAACAAATTAAAAAAGGACGGAAAAAACATGAGGAGGCAAAATAGGTACAGATAAAATCTAGAAAAAATTTCACTCACATTAAGTTAGTCAAATATTTTTTGGTATGGGGTGATATATGAGATGCCTGAAAAGTGAGGTGATTTTAACATTCCCTTATTTGGTTTACTTTTTGTTTAGTATTTTACATTATTGAGAATGCCAAAATACTCTCAATTGAGGGTATCTTGATACCCCTCTAAATCTAGGGGTATATCCATTCTGGGCTTCTCTTCGTGTTCTGCATTCTTCCTCTCCCTCTCACTCACGAGCAACGACCTATGTAAGCTCTCTCACGAAGGTTTCTCTTCTGCGTTCTGCCTTCTCCCTCTCATTTACGAGCTCCAGCGACTCATGATAAGCTCTTTCTCTCTCTCTCTCTCTCTCTCTGTGCCATTCTGCGTTCTGCCATTCTCCCTCTTCTCCATTTTTTGTAAAGGCTAAAAACTCGAAGCGAGTTTTTACAGAGCTTTGTGAGAAGCCTTCTTCCTCTCCTATCTGCTTTTTTCTATTTAGACATAGTTAATTTCTAAAATCGAAATTGATTTCCAATAGATCCAAGGCTGCAATTGGGTGGCTTTTCCTAAAATCTCTGAAATCTACTTTCTTAATTTTGGGTCATGAACATATGATGACCATTTGCCTTTTCCTTCATCATTTTTAGAAGTGTTTGCTGGATTGGGGAGCTGTAAGATGTAATCGCTTCTTAGAATCTGGACTATGCTGCCACTCGCAGGAGGGTCTGATCTCCTTTCGTTGAAGTTCAACAACAGGTTGATCACCGTTTGTTCAAGGTGAGTTTGATTCAACATCAACAAAAGAATTCATGCCTACTTTCTCTGCTTAGAATGCCCATGATAAGTATCTTAATTTAATTTATTTGTACCAAAAAGCTAGACGCTTTTTTTATGCATTTCATGAATTTGTGTAGTGCTTTTTGATACATTTTTATTATGTATCAGATGGACGTGAAGGATAATGAGAGGTCCAGATCCTTTGGAAGAACAGTATAAGAAGGAGTTTAGCAAGCAGAGTTTGGATGTTCTGGTCTATTTGGTTAAGATAGAGGTACTGATAAATGGTGACCCATGTTCTCCTGCTGTTGTTTAACTATTAGATGATCAAAATGATGGAAGAGGTTTGAATCTTGTTCGACAGACAATCATCTGTGGCAATCCTGATGATTTGGCTGGAGATATATATTATTCTCCCTATTAGATTTTGTTGCAGGTCATCTTTGCTTGCCATCTAGAAATGATTCTATTGGCTGCTTGAATTGCAAGGTCTGGCAGTATTCCTAAAAATCAGCTTCTGCCAATATTGTGTATGTAACATATTACAATTCAAATTATGAGCCTTCGATTTATATTAAGTTTTCAATATAGGCCTTTATAAATTTACTACCTAAATGTTTTGTCTATTTTAATATTCACATTGTGTTTGCAAGATGCGGTTTGGTTGGTATGAAGTGGAAAGTGGTATTTGCTTTTCATTGAAGAAGAAACTGACAGTAACCATAGTACTTCAAATGTATTTTATTAAATTGATATATATATATATATAGAAAGGATTTGGAGATCAGGATTATACTTTCTAAGTCGTGAATACATTTTTTGTGTTTGTTGTTCAATCTGTTGCAGTACAATGTTCTGTTAGTGGTAAAATTATAGTGGTACTGCAATAATTTATATTGGCTAGTGAATTGTGGATTAGTTTGGGAGTTTGATCAGGCTATTGTTATAATTTAGTTCGTGTTGTCTATTTTGTAGTGGTTTGAGAGGAATTCTAGGGGATTGGAAATTTTCTACAAAAGGTGGATACGTGAACCGAATGTTGAAATAAAGGAGCACTATGTTTTTGTCATGGATATGGTGATACCTGCACTTTCTTATTTAGTATTTCATTTTATTAATTTCTATCTGCTGTTTGTTTGGTTGGATAACATAGGAGAAGAAAAATAATTAGTGGTGTATGCATTGTGGAGAGGGAGGGTTATTGTATCGTGGTTATTTTCCTGTAGGTATTTTCTTCTTTTTTATGGAGATTGATCTTTTCATTTGTCTATTGGTTGTACAACAGGTTTTGGAGCTAGCTGGAAATGCTGCTAGAGATAAAAGAAGAACCGCATTGTTCTAAGACACATACAACTTACAGTCAGAAATGATGAAGAATTGAGCAAGCTTTTAGGGTCACAATCGCTAATTGAGGTGTATTGCCAAACATTCATCAGACTTTGTTGCCCCAAAAACTTGGGAAAGACAAAGGCGATATAGGATCTGCATCCCAAAAAGTTCTGAGAGTTCCTTTTTTTCTTTTAAAATCATTTTTTGTTTGTTATAAAACATAAAGTTGGTGTGATGTTATCAATGAAATCATGAATTGAATTCGTATAGTATACAATATTCAGTTTTATATGTTATCTTCATTGTTACCTTGCTATTAATCTTGAATCTATTGACGCAAATTAAATTTTACTTAATATCATGATTGAAATTTGATATAAATTTATTTTAGTACTAAAATCTTGATTATTGAGCTGAAAAACATGGGTGTTTTTCTTATAAAAATTATTATCTTATATAATAAATTTTATATCACATTAATATACTTGGAGCGGTATTGGTTCAATCGTATGGACAATATTTGATGAAAATCTACACGACGTATCATAATATAATGGTTTGGTCAGAAAATTAATAAGTATATAGAAAAAAATCCATGGGTAAAAAATTCATAGGTAAAATCTACATTTTTGTTATTACTTATGTTGGTCATCTTATTATAAATTAATTAATTATTATTCATAAGTATTTTTTAGTCCAAGGGTGTAAATGAAATCTGGCAATAATGTCTAAAACATACTCTTGCATATTCTATCAAAACAAACAAAGTAATCTAACACTCTCATCATTAAATTAGAACATTCTCAAATGTTAACAAACAAAGTAATCTTAACTTTTCAGACATATACATTTTCACCATCATATTCCAGCAATATTATTCCAGAAATCATTTACTTATAATCTTATACCAAACGACTCATTAAAGTTTCATTAAATGACACACACACCTTCTTTAAGTTTAAAAATATCACTCACACCCCTATCGTTTTTAAGTATGAACACCAACACCCTTTTGAGGGTATACCTCTATTAATGTGAGACTCAATGAGATAAAATTACTTAAATACCCCAAACTTATTCGAAACCCTAAAAAATCATATCATTTCTTGTGTCTATTTTGCCTCCTCCCAAGCCCTCTAACCTGACAATTAGGGTTCTTCCATCATAACCTTCACAAGTCGGAGGACCTAACAAAGGTGTTGCTCGGGACGGTGGTGGTGTTCGCGGAATGGGTTTTTTTGGACGGTGGTGGTGTTCGCGAAGTGGGTTTCTTTGGACGGTGGTGGTGTTCGCGGAGTGGGTTTCTTTGGACCGCGGTGGTGTTCCTCGGTGGATTATTTCTGTTGATTTTCACTAAAATCTTTCCCCTTTTATTTCCACTGAAATCTGAATTTAATTTCTTGTTATTCTACCAAAATGTGGACTTAGTTTATTGTTCATAAGCATAGGACATACAAGAACAATTCGGCAAGACTGAGTTCAATCATCTTTTGAAGCAGTTGCCCACTGGAAAATATGGTACTTTGATCATTTGAAATTCCAAAAACCCACCTTCTTGTCCTGCTTCAACACTAGTATTCTTCTCCTTATCACACTTCAATCCCGTCTTCCTTACACATCCATTGCAGATCCAAAATTTCCACATTTTTCATATACATCACACTAATTATCTAGGGTTTTTTTTGCTAAACTATACCTTCGATAAAACATTTTACAAAATTATACCATTGACCTAATTTTTACTTATCATAACCGCTTGCTCATATTTCTTTCACTTTTTCTTTTTTTCCCCATTGTCTTTCTTACACGTTGTTCAATCAAATGTCAAATTCTACTTCACTGAATACTCAACATCTCTACCCACCTCTATTACCCTCATTTCTCATTCATCATTTTTTTTTTCATTTTTTCAACTTCTCCTTCATCTTCTTATTTATGCGCATGAGAATATGTTGCACCATCTTCTTCATCTTCAAGAAAAACTTTCATCATCTTCTTCATCTTCATAGAAGGCTTGCAGGTATGAGTTTTGTTTTCTTTTTTTCTGGAAAACTTGAAGTTTCATGGGTTTTTCTTTGTTCATGATTTTTCTGGGGTTTTTGTTCCAACAACAATATGCAGTATGTTGTTTGAAGTTCATGTAGTGTATATGATGACTACAAGATGATCGTGTTGTGTAAACGAGTACCACACGATCCTCGTGTAGCCCATGTACATTACAAAAGGGCTACATGATCATCGTGTAGTGTACATGATGACGACAAGATGATCATGTACACTACACAATGGTACTACACGATGATCGTGTAGTCCTCGTGTATACTACACGATCACACTACACAATGATTGTGTAGTTCTCGTGTATACTACACGATTAAACTACACGATGATCGTGTAATCCTTGTGTATACTACACAATTACACTACACGATGATCATGTAGTCCTCGTGTAGTGCACTAGAATACCATCGTGTAGTGTACACGAGGACTACACGATTATCTTATAGTGTCATTATGTAGTGTACACAAGGACTATAAGATCATCTTATGATCATCATGTATACTACACGATGACTACACAATGATCGTACAGTCTTCGTGTATAATACACGATGGCTATATGATCATCTTGAAAATTTCATTCCATTATGTAGTCTTCTTGTAGTGACTTCCTTCATTGAATTTTTGTAATCCATGATGAAGATTGAATAAAACATGGTACGGCATGATCTTTTAATGGAGAGAACACCAAATTATTTGATTATCAACTAACTACACTTACCACAAGCGATCAGGTATATTGCATGAAGAACTCCAAATAGACCCATCAAAGTATTATATGTTCATCAAATTTCTTTATAGAAGCCATGTCCCATGCCCTCTTGCTAAAATTTTAAATGATAGAGATTTTCTTTTCTCTGTTAAGGGGAATGAATCAGAATCACTTCGAACCCTATTATTTATAAGTACCAAGCCTAAATTTTTTTCATCTCAAAGCTGGGTTCCTGAAATCACAATATCACAACAACCCCGGGTTTCTGAAACTACATGGTTTTATCAAAGTTGGGTTCCTGAAATCACAATGTCACAACAATCTCGAGTTCCTGAAACCACAAAGTCACAATAACCTCGGGTTCCAGAAACTACAAGGTTTTATCAGAGTTGGGTTCTTGAAACCACAATGTCAGAACAACCTTTGCATGAAAGCATTCCTCGCTTTGAGAGTATTGATTATTTTGAAAGTAACTATCATTATGATGATGTTTTTGGTCATGATGATTGTAAAGACCTTGGTAACGATAATGATGTTTTCGAGGATGAGGATGTTGATGGTGATGGTGATTTTGATCAAAGGGCGTATGATGATGCAATCCGTGGAGATGAACATGATGAAGCCATCCGTGGACACGTCCATACAACAATTCAAGACTTGAATACTGGTTTCGAATTCGAGACCACTTGTCTTTTGCCATCATAGCCTGATTTTAATGAACAACATCCTGGCTCTAGTGAGCAACGGGCTGATTTGAATAAGCTTGTATCAGAAGCAATCACCGAGCTGCTTAAGGTTGCTAGTATGATGGCCATCCGTAGAAATTTTGAGTTTCAGATCTTCAAGTCAACACCGTCAATGTTGGTACTTGTATGTGTTGAGAAAACATGCCAATGGAAGTTACGAGCTAAGAAACTGCAAAACTGTCCATACTTCAAAGTTATAAAGTTCATCAATACGCATACATGTACATTTGAAGTATTGAGGCATGAACACCATCAGACTATATTTTCATTGATTGGTAATTCTATAAGGTCTAAATACATGGGTGTTGGACATATATATAGGTCTAAAAACATAATTGAAGATGTTCGGGTTGATCTTGGTGTCAACATAAATTACCATAAGGTATGGATGGCTAGAGCATATGATTTGGAATTAGTTTGAGGGTTATCTGAGGACTACTACAGGACGCTCTCAGCATATTGTCGCATGTTAGAATTAAAAAATCCAGGTATTTATTTTTTATTTTGCTATCATAAGGTGTACACGATAACTACATGATCATCGTGTACCCATCGTGTAGTCTACAAGATGGGTAACAATGTATGTGTAATCTTCTTGAAGTCTGCACTAATCTTCCTGTACAACACACGATAAGTACGCGGCCCTCGTGTACACATCCTGTACACCATGTACTCTGCTGATTTTAATACAATAATATTTAATATTTTCTAAGGACAACAACTAAAGATCGATGAGCAGGATCATCTTAAATATTTTTTCATGGCTCCTGGACAATCTGTTCATGGATTTTTTTAGCTCTATACGGCCTGACATTGCTCTTGACGCAACCGTCTTAAAATCCAAATACAAAGGGGTATTATTTGTTGCAATAGCAATAAATAGGAACAACCAAGTATATCCCATTGTATTTGACATTGCAGATTTAGAAAATAATGATTCATGGGAATGGTTCTTCTATAAACTTCACGATGTAAATGGTGATCCAGAAGGCTAGCTTGGTGTTTATATCTGATAGGCTACAAGTATACTAAATGTTGTACAGCTATTCTTTCCCAACGCACTTCATGGAGCTTCCATCTTCCATATGGACCAAAATACCAAATCAATTTGTAGAAAGGAAGACGCGGTCGCATACAACAAAGGAATGACGTCGATCAGAATTTGATCAGCTGATGACTCATTTTACATATGCATTTTTAGAATACGTGTCGGGGGGATCAAGAGGTGGGCACGTCATATTTTGATGGAAGGCGGCACAATATAATGACTACAAATATTGCAGAATATTTGAATGAGATTTTGAAAGATGCTAGAAAGCTTCACATTACATGCCGTATAGAAATATCTGTGACATGTTACAATAGTGGTTCTATAAATGACGGACGACCGCCTATGAAGACACCTCGTAGATGACAGATTGGGTTGAGACAGAGCTTAAAAAGAAGCATCTTGCATCACGATCACTATCATTGTTTCCTTTGGGTATCCATAAGTTTTATGTCGGGGTGGGGGTAAGGAAACAATGGTAGACTTGCATCTTAAGACTTGTACGTTCTGAGAATTTGATCTTGATCAAATTCCATGCAAGCATGTGTTGGCTGCATGTCGGCAACACAATATTTTCGCATACAATATGTGTTCGATGTACTATAAAAATGAGGATCTAATTGCATATTCTAAACAATACATCCTCTCGGAGATCAAGCAGATTGGGTCATAGGTAGGAGGTTCAAGAAAATGTGGTATTGCCACCTACAACGAGGCGGAAAAGTGGTAGACCTAGGACAAAAAGATTTTCATCTAGAGATGAGGAAGTAGTACGGGGGGAAGTGTACACGTTGTGGGAAAATTGGCCACAACCGACAAACGTGCAAAAAACTAATTCCTCTCTCTCAAAAAGATGACTAAGCCACTTAAAATATAAATACTGACCTTTTTCATTTTTTTAAATATTAATATAGAAAGAGACTTGTGGTTGTTATTTAATATTGTCATGAAGTTTAATTAATAATATGGACGTCACTGTGTAGCCTACAAGAAGTTTACACGATAACCGTGAAGTCATCATGTAGCCTATAAGAAGCCTACACGATGACCGTGAAGTCATCGTGTAGCCTACAAGAAGCCTACACGATGACCGTGAAGTCATCGTGTAGCCTACAATAAATTGGGATATAAACATATAGTAACCAAAACCAAGCATTCAACAACATATAAAAAATTGGGCATTAAAAAACCCATAAAATAAGTATATAGAATACATCCTAGTTATAGAATAAAAAATTATTTCAGTACTACTTTCCCACGTGCAAATAACTCAATTGCAATTTGTCTTTAATATTCCAACATTTTCTGTTGACTTATTTCTCTTCTTGGAGATTCATTACAAGAAAAATACCCCACAATCAAAGCTACAAAAAACACATGAAATGTAAAAACACAATTAAATAATATGTATGAAATTTTAGGTGTATAGTGGACTTTAAAAAATATATATCTCACTTACCCATTCTCTTGTTGTGGACACAACATGATCTCATATTTCCACTCATCTTTGGGTCAAAACTCATTTCTACTCTTATAAGTGTTCATCATTTAAAGCAGACGAGAGACAATCTTCATATAAAGTTTCATTATTTTAGGATACAATGAGCATTGATGTGGCGTGTTCATAGAGTAATAAATATGAATATTCTGGCAATTCAAATCAAGCTCCACCGCTATCCAATGAATTTTGCTCACATTCATTGAAAAGATAACCTATAGAAATTGATAGATAAGAATAGATATTGGTTTTTATAAGTAAAAAATAGTATGTTTACTAGCTTTTTTACAAGAAATATCTTTCAACTTTGATGTTGAAGCTGAAAAATCACCTGGAGGCCTTATATAACAATAATGATGTAGATATGAAGACTATTGTAGATCTGGAACAACAACTCAAAATGGCAAAAACTGAAGGAGATAAATATTAGAGTGATAGATCCAAGGTAGATTAGTTTGCCCAAGGAGATAGAAACACTAAGTTTTTTCACACTACAGTGGCAGCTATAAGGAGCAATAGAACCATGGGACTAGAAAATGAAGAAGGTGAATGGATTACAGACAGATTTGGGATGAGAAATTTAGTTAAAAGCTACTTCTGAAATTGGTCTTCATTCTCCTCCCCATCTGTTCTTGATTTGGATGAAGCTTTGAGAGGCATTAATCAAAGGTTAGACGAGGCAGATAAGGAGAAACTAATAGAACCGGTTATAGAAGAAGAAATCTACAAGGAAGTATTTGAGATCTCGCCTATTAAATCGCTTGGTCCTGACAGTTTTTCAGCCGCATTTTATTATCAGTGATGGGAGTTAGTGAAAGAGATGTGAAGGATTCAATTTTTGGAATATTTTATCTGGATATTTACCCCAAGATGCCAATATCGAGCACATAGTCCTTATTCCCAAGAACTCAAACCCGATGAGCATGACCCAACTTAGACTGATTAGCCTTTGCAATGTGTCATACAAAATCATATCCAAGGTCTTTACGAACATGCTTAGATTGGTTATGAATTAGATCAGCGGGCCATTCCAGAATGCTTTTGTTCTAAGGAGGTTCACAGCTGATAACATCCTCATTACGCATGCAATGTTACACACCTTGAGAACTCAGAAATAAGGTAAAGACTGGAGGTGGATATCAACGTCGATATGTCAAAAGTATATGATCGGCTCAAATGGAGTTTTGTGATGGAAACCCTCAGGAAAATGGGCTTCCCTAGCAAATGGTGTGAATGGATTTATGCATGCGTATCTTGGGTAACGTATAAAGTTATTATCAATGGTGAGACAAGAGACATTATTCAGCCTAGACGTAGTATTAGACAAGGTGACCCTCTTACACCTTACTTATTTATTATTTGTGTGGAAGTATTATCTTTTCTTTTTATTCGTGTTGAACTGGCTAAGGAAATTAATGGCTTCCGGGCTACGAGAGGTGGGATGTCTATATCTCATCTTTTCTTTGTCGATGACTCACTTTTCTTTTGTAAAGTGAATAGGAGGGAGCTTATGGTGATAATGAATATACTTGCTTTATATTGTAATGCCTCGGGACAAGATATTAATCGAGATGTTGTCCAATCAAATGTCAAATTCTACTTCACTGAACACTCAACCTCTCTACCCACCTCTATTACCCTCATTTCTCATTCATCATTTTTTTTCATATTTTCAACTTCTTCTTCATCTTCTTATTGATGCGCATGAGAATATGTTTCACCATCTTCTTCATCTTCAAGAAAAACTTTCATCGTCTTCTTCATCTTCATGGAAGGCTTGCAGGTATGAGTTTTGTTTCCTTTTTTCTGGAAAACTTGAAGTTTCATGGGTTTTCTTTGTTCATGATTTTTCTGGGGTTTTTGTTCCAACAACAATATGCAGTATGTTGTTTGAAGTTCATGTAGTGTACATGATGACTATAAGATGATCGTGTTGTGTACACGAGTACTACACGATCCTCATGTAGCCTTCATTATATCTGATAGGCTACAAGTATACTAAATGTTGTACATGTCTTCTTTCCCAACGCACTTCATGGAGCTTGCATCTTCCATATGGACCAAAATACCAAATCAATTTATAGAAAAGAAGACGCGGTCGCCTACAACAAAGGAATAATGTCGATCAGAATTCGATCGGCTGATGACTCATTTTACATATGCATTTTAAGATATCTCACAATACGTGTCGGGGGGTCAAGAGGCGGGCACGTCACATTTTGATGGAAGGCGGCACAATATAATGACTATAAATATCGCAGAATGATTGAATGAGATTTTGAAAGATGCTAGAAAGCTTCCATTACATGCCTTATAGAAAATATCCGTGACATGTTACAACAGTGGTTCTATGAATGACGGACGACCGCCTATGAAGTCACCTCATAGATGACAGATTGGGTTGAGACAGAGCTTAAAAGGAAGCATCTTACATCACGATCACTATCATTGTTTCCTTTGGTAGGGGTAAGGAAACAGTGGTAGACTTGCATCTTAAGACTTGTACGTTCTGAGAATTTGATCTTGATCAAATTTCATGCAAGCATGTGTTGGCTGCATGTCGGTAACATAATGTTTTCGCATACAATATGTGTTTGATGTATTATAAAAATGAGGCTCTAATTGCATATGTTGAACAATACATCCTCTCAGAGATCAAGCAGATTGGGTCATAGGTATGAGGTTCAAGAAAATGTGGTATTGCCACTTATAACGAGGCAGAAAAGTGGTAGACCTAGGACAAAGAATTTCATCTAGAGATGAGAAAGTAGTATGGGGGAAGTGCACACATTGTGAGAAAATTGGCCACAACCGACAAACGTGCAAAAAACTAATTACTCTCTCTCAAAAAGATGACCAAGCCACTTAAAATATAAATACTGACCTTTGTCATTTTTTAAATATTAATATAGAAAGGGACTTGTGGTTGTTATTTAATATTGTCATGAAGTCTAATTAATAATATGGAAGTCACTGTGTGGCCTACAAGAAGTCTATACGATAACCGTGAAGTCATCATGTAGCTTATAAGAAGCCTACACGATGACCGTGAAGTCATCGTGTAGCCTATAATAAATTGGGATATAAACATATAGTAACCAAAACCAAGCATTCAACAACATATACAAAAATTGGGCATTAAAAATCCCATAAAATAAGTATATAGAATACATCCTAGTTATAGAATAAAAAATTATTTCAGTACTACTTTTTCACGTGCAAATAACTCAATTGCAATTTGTCTTTGATATTTCAACATTTTCTGTTGAGTTATTTCTCTTCTTGGAGATTCATTCCAAGAAGAATACCCCACAATCAAAGATACAAAATACATGAAATGTAAAAACACAATTAAATAATATGTATGAAATTTTATGTGTATAGTGGACTTTAAATATATATATATATATATATATTTTCTTCTTTCTTTTCATCTCCCTCCTCCTTCTTACCTTTATATGTTTCTTCTTTCTCTTCTTTCATCACTTCTTGTCCTTCCTTTTCTCCTTCTTCTTTCTATTCTTCTCTTTCTTCCATTATCTTTTCTAACACTTCATCCTATTTTCTCTCTCTCATTCATTTTCTTCTTTGTCCTCTTCTTCTTTTTCTGTCTCCATCTACTCCACTATTTTTTCCCTTTCCCCCCCATCGACAATCTGTTGGAATCTGGGATGATGCGCTGCGGAAGGCTTGGTTGTGTTTTAAAAAAATTATAATTAAAAAACATTGTTCGGATCAGATTCATTTTATATCTACACAGTAAATCTAAGACAAACAAAGATATGAATTATACCTCTTGTAGTCTATCAAGCGTCCTTGAAAATAATGAACTTGTAATTTCAGGAACAATAGACTGCGAGATACACACCAAGATCTTCCAAGTCAATCCTCTAACACACTAGGACGTGAGTGTGAAAGTAGAATAAATCAAAGACACTTTTATACCTCTAGATATACTCAACACATAAGATCTAGAGATTTTAGAGAATGATTAATTTGTGAGACAAAACTCTGATCGAAAAATAATTAAAATTTCTTTCCTGAGCTTTTTGATTTACTTTTAATTTCAGAGAGTTTCACCACTGATCGCAACTGTGTTATTAGTAAACTAAAGTCAATAGAATAATATCAATATATTTTCATGATAATGGCATATAAGGTTTTTTAGGAATTTACATAAAATAATAAATTATTATAAATGTGCAATTGAAGTGTGACCCACTGTAATTGTAGAACACTAGCGCTTGACATGTGGCAGTGCAACATGTCATGTGAAAATTTTTGCAAATTTATTATTTATTTTAATAAGATTAATTTGTGAATGGGATTTTAGAGAATGATTAATTTGTGAGACAAAACTCTGATTGAAAAATAATTAAAATTTCTTTCCTGAGCTTTTTTATTTACTTTTAATCTCAGAGAGTTTCACCACTGATCGCAACTGTGTTATTAGTAAACTAAAGCCAATAGAATAATATCAATATATTTTCATGATAATGGCATATAAGGTTTTTTAAGAATTTACATAAAATAATAAATTATTATAAATGTGCTATTGAAGTGTGACCCACTGTAATTGTAGAACACTAGCGCTTGACATGTGGCAGTGAAACATGTCACGTGAAATTTTTTGCAAATTTATTATTTATTTTAATAAGATAAGTATCTAAATATTGGTTAATTAAAAATTAGTTTATCTGATCATCTCTATTAACTAGATTATCTGTTAGTTCAAACAACATATTTAGTTAATTCATGATTTGAATTATTATCTCATAATAATTAACATTATCTAATTTCATAAATTAAATATTTTATCTCACTTATTGATTAACACAAAATTAATCGATATCATTATTTAATGATAATTTTCGAAAATTACATTAAATAATTCAATTAAATATATATAATTCCTTTTACAAGTCTGTCATCTTCTCATATCCTGAAATATTTACACTCTAGACCGTATAATATAAAGGTAACTTGTCGACCATGGACTCATCTTCCTAAGCTCCATTAAATTAGATTATTAATTAAACTCTTTAATTAAATAATTTTATTATTACTCCACTTAAATATGAAATTGCACTCTTAAAAATTATAAAATATATTTACAGAGTATTCTCGTGTAGTCCATTGATATAATCATTTCATATAGTTTTGTCCTCTAATTATTGGTTCGTAAATTAGAGTTGGTCAAATTTATCGTTTTATCCTTCTAATTACCTATTGATTCTTAAGTACCATTAATTCACTAGTGAATGACTAATTTATAATCGTATTATAAATTTGAGCTCAATAATCATTCAGTTTCAGGATTAACACTTAAGAGAACCAATATACGATCTGTTAGAAAAGCTTGAATTCCAAATATTATAAGATAATGTTCCCAACCATCCATGTTACCGAATCTCTAAAATAAAAGTCACTAGCCTGTTTTATAAATAAATCCTAACGAGTGAATCAAAAGATCCAGTAGACATGCATAGGAGTTCATGATTGTTCAGGATTCAGACTGATCTACATATAATCATTAGATTGATGTGTATTAAATCTTTATGATAAAATGTAAGTTAATAAAGATATTAATCCAAATATGTCATGTCATATATAATATTATTATATAAAGTACTCTCACTAAGATGTCTATCCACATCAATGATTCGGATCTAAATCACATGCATTCATAATACTCAGTGAACCGTACTAGTAATCATTCATTATCTATGAGTACTTCATATTAAGTACTTCATACTTTAATATATTTTTTATAATTGTATTCATTATCTATGAGCTTAATCATTTCATACTTATACAAGATCATAGTCTCATTAATGAATATAGAATTTTTGGACATTTATATATAAATTATTCAACAATAATTCAAAAGAACAATTTTAAGAAAAATATAATTTCATATTAAAAATGCCTAAACACATGCTTTGAGGGCATTATACCCAACACAGTCATCATCATGGAGGATCGAGGACAAAATGAGTAATCATCCATCCATGATGTTATCAAATGCTCCATTAAAATCTTGATTTGAGAAATTGTAAACAAAATGTCTGATTGCATAGACACAATCATCTTGTCCATTGAAGTGATCTTTTGCTCTATTCCAATAAAAAAATTCCTCACTCAATCTCCATTTTTCTTCTCCTCCTCTATCTTTTCAATACTTTCCTCCTAAGATTTCCTCCTCCTCTTCTTCTTCTCCTCATCATTTTCCTCTTCTACCCATGGTAAGGATAAACGAGGCGTCGACTGAAAAAACATGCAATATAAATTAGACAAACCAGTTAAAGGATAAGTACATGATGGACGTGTACCTATCATGTAGGCTGCATGATATCCGTGTACAAGAAGAAGAAGGGTACAAAATGATTTTGAACACACATTTTCTTTGGTACTGATCTCTAGTAACTTGTTTATTCTTCCTCCTTCGTAGAGATCACGGAAATGACTGTCAACTAAAAGTGCATGTAATATAAATTAGTATATGTGCAAGTAATATAAATTAAGTTGTAAACATAATTCACAACTTACAGATTCTCAACCGGTACCATTAAGATCAGAGAATTAAAGTGTACACGATAATCGTGTAGTGTACAAGATGTTTTACATAACGACTATGTAGCCTTTCTGTACACTACACGATGGGTACACGATGATCGTGTACTTATTGTGTAGGATACACGATGACTACACGATCATTGTGTACCCAACATTAAGTGTAAAGGATGGGATATACAATGATCGTGTAGTCATTGTATACACCATGTAGTCATCGTGTACACTGCACGATGGGGTACACGATGAACGTATAGCGTTCGGGATGACTAAACCCAGAGGAAAACCCAAAAACCAAAGGCAAAAACCTTAGAGAAGAAAACACAAAACCCATAGAAACCCCAAAGAAAATACCAAGAAACCCACAAAAATAGAAACTCAGAAACCCAAAAAAATACTCAGAAACCCAAAAACGTACGTTGTTGTGATTCCTTGCTGTGGGAGACAAAAACTGAAAGATTTCCAAAGAGAGAGAGAGAGAGAGATATGCTGCGACTCGAGAGCGTCTGAGAGAGAGAGATATGCTGTGACTCAAGAGTGTCTGAGGGAGAGAGAGAGAGATATGCTATGACTAGAGAGCATCTGAGAGAGAGAGCTATGCTATGACTAGCGAGCGTATGAGAGAGAGAGAGAGAGAGAGAGCTATGCTATAACTAGCGAGCGTCTGAGAGAGAGAGAGAGAGAGAAAGAGAGAGAGAGAGAGAGAGAGAGAGAAAGAGAGAGATAGAGTAACCGTAAGAGATAAAAATGAATGAAATGCTCGAGTAGATGAAGAGATGGTAAAGAGGGTACACGAAATGATGGGTTTCATGTAGGGAACATTACACGAAAATGTGTAATCATTACTTTTTATTTTCAAGCCGTCGTTTGGTATTCGTGAAGGGATATTTTGGTAACCTAGCAAAAAATATAATTTGCTTTTAACATAGGGTATAATTATCTTTTAATGATATTTTTAACATAAAATCTAATAGAGGGGATGTGAGTGTCTATATTTAAAAATAACAGAGGGTGTGAGTGATATTTTTAAATTTAAAAGGAGTATGAGTGTATTCTATGTATCAATCCTTACATCTCCTACTACTGGTGGGGTGACAGCGAGTTTTGGTATGCTGGGGGATATCATTATTGCCGAACCCAATGCCTACATTGCATTTGCAGGTAAAAGAGTAATTGAACAAACATTGAATAAAACAGTACCTGAGGGTTCACAGTCGGCTGAATATTTATTCCATAAGGGCTTATTCGATCTAATCATACCACGGACCCCTATACCATATCTATTGTTGCAGAAGCACCCGGCTACCTCCGAGTCTTCTCCGATGGATCAGTCAAATGCTTCGAGCCAGAAACCATCCCGGCCTCAACTGAATCGTCATCATCCAGAGGATACACGTCCAAGGACGTGATCATCGACCAATCAAAGCCCATAACCGGAAGGCTATTCCGTCCCAACAGTAGATGCTTAAAAAGAGGTGTTGTCATGTGTCATTCATAACTAGAGCGATGGACTTTAAAAAATAGTAGGTTTTCAATATATTTAGGTAAATAACATGTATCTTAATCAGTCAATAATTTTAGACTAAATTGACCCTCATCTGTACATAACATGTTAGATATTTACAGTTTATCTTAGCAGAATTTATCAACAGCTCATTGATTACAGTTTATCTTAGCAGAATTTATCAATCATGGTAAGTGGAATATTTCCTTATCAGAATTAACTAAAAAAGAAAACTATAATCAATCATTGATTATCATCTAGTTTAATTAAAAATAAAAAAAATAATTTTTGAATTGAAAGACAATAAATTTCAGAATATTTAATTAAATGCAAGAACCCCACCAAATCAGATTATGAAATCTGTAAATTGAAGTTTAAAATTGTCAACAACAAATTCGTCAATAGTTGGTTGATGACGTGACACTAAAATCTTCTATTTATCTTATCAGAATTAGAATCAATAATTGAAACTAGAATATTTCTTTATCAGAATTAGCTAAAAAATGAAACTAGAATGAATCATCAATTATCATCTAATTTAATTAAAAATAAAAAATAAGATTTGAATTGAAAGACAATAAATTCTGAAATATTTAGTTAAATGCAAACGCCCTACCAAAACTGATTATGAAATCTGTAAATCGAAGTTTAAAATCGTCAACTACAAATTTGTCAACAGCTGATTGATGACGTGTCGCTAAAAATAAGTTATTTACATTATAAAAATTAGAATCAGTCACTGAAAATATAATATTTTCTTATCAGAATTATCTAAAAACGAAAACTAGAATCAATCATTGATTATCATCTAATTTAATTAAAAATAAAAATAAAAAATAACGTTCGCATTGAAAGATAATAAATTTTAGAATATGTAATTAAATGCAATGACCCCACCAAATCTAATTATAAACTCTGTAAATTAAAAGTTAAAATCGTCAACTACAAGTTCGTCAACAACTAGTTGAAGACGTGACATTAAAAATCTGCTATTTATCTATAATTTGAAAAAACCTGCTATTTCTTAAATTAACTTTCAAAACTTGTCTATTTGGTACAATCACTTTATGTTCTTTCTACTCATACCCTGCACATACCCATATTAAATTAAATAGGTGGATATGGGTAATACCCATTAAGAAATATGTATCCTAATAGGTACCCAATGCGTACTTGTATATTGATGATTAACACTAGATTAATATAGTATGTACAAATTACACAAGGTTAATTTTTCAAATATTGCCCCTACGTACGCAGACTCGGTCGAGCTGTATGTGCGCATAATTGCTAAGGGTGTGCACGGAACGAGATGGGTTTTGAGATTTTCGGTCTCGTCCCGTGTTGAAGACAAAAATTGTGTGGGACGAGACGGGTCAGGGACATTGGTCGAGTCGGGGACACGAGGTGGGGCTGGGCAGTGGGAACATGTCGTTGGGTCGGGTCATGGAGTGAGTCCAGTCGGTTCGTGAACACACGTTAGGTTGGGTCGGGAGACATGAGGGCCAGAGGAGTCAGCTCGGGTCGGGGTCAAAAGGCACGAGAGGGAGCGGGTCGTGGACACGAACCATGGACATTAGGCGAGGGTGTCAGATCAGAAACAGGGCATGCCGAGGAGCGGGGGTCGTGTCTTGTAGGTTCGGAATTTAAGGGTTAAAACTAAAAAAAATTAATCGTCAAATTTAAAAAAATAAAAAAATGTGGTGAAAAAAATACCTATTTTATATGGGTGAAAAAAATATCCATCCAATAAATATTCATACCTATTTATAATATTTTAAACTTACTCATTAATTAAAATACTCGTAAATATTTTTGACATCCATACATATAAGTATGAGTCAAACATATGACTGATTTGATAGTTTTGTGAGTTTAATCTGAATTCAAATAATTTTGAGTCTCTATAAATATAATACATGTTTACTGAGGCCATAAATAGACCTTGAATGTACAAATAATTTGATACTCGAATATACATAGTTATATTAAACAGTTTCAATGCTACTTTGTTTGAGAGCTTCAAAAATTTTGAATTTGAACTATGGCAGTAAGGTTTAAAAGATTAATGATCGGGGTGCTTTTATAAAACAACCGTCTGAAAACTGTTTTTAGAAATGATTTTATTAAAACACGTGTAAAAAAAATTATTTAGATAATGGTTATGAAGATTATTTTATGATTTTTTAAATAAAAAATTATTTTAAATGTCACACAAATCATTTTTACTTTTAATTTAAATGTCACATCCCTCTCTCTCTCTCTTCATTCGGTGATGATACCGCCTCTCCACCCCCTCCTCAATCTCTCCATCTTCAAACCCATCCCCACAAAACTCCTCCCATTTTCCCTACAAAAAACTAAAGACAAAACGAAAAACCATACCCACAATGTCGCGTCATCTTCCCACTAGGAAGCTACCTGACGGCCACGATTCGGCTGAGATCGGGCATCGTATTGGTGATCCGAGAGGGAACGAACCTACTGGGAGGGATGGAGATGGAGAATTATCCTAGAGAAGATTGAAGATGGTATGTGGTATTAGCTGAGAATGTGAGCGACGTGGAGATTACAGGTGGGAGGGAAGGTTGACGGTCAGGGATTGAAGTTCGTGCAGAGATTGGATGAGAAGAAGAAGGTGATGGTGAGCTGGAACTCGTCCGGAGCTTGCGGGGGAGACGAGTGCAGGCCCAGACTGGTTGGTTTCATTGGATCCAGAAATGCTATGATTTGGCTCTGCAAAAGACATTCTTAACTTCTCTTGGGTCGATGAAGAATATGAAGAATTGGGGAGAAAACTGTTTTCAAAAACACAGTTTCTGTTTTCAATTTTTTCCTTAAGCCAAATGAATTTTATTGTGTAAAAGTATAAAAAAAAATTTAAAAATACTTTCTAAACAAGCCCTAACTAACTTTAAAATGAAATGAACAATTTAATTTTCAGAATTTCAAGTCACGAGAAAAATGTGTGTGACAACAACTGAGTTGATAAATTAATTCTTGGGAAGTTAAGAAGTTGCACTAATTAAAGGACATTTGTAGGTACATGTTGCTTTCACTTTTCTAAAAATCTAAAGCATTATTTTCAAAAGAAAAAGTTTTTAAGACATTCCTAATATAGAATGTTCCCAAGAATTAATTTATCAACTCAGTTGTTGTCACACACATTTTTCTCGTGACTTGAAATTCTGAAAATTAAATTGTTCATTTCATTTTAAAGTTAGTTAGGGCTTGTTTAGAAAGTATTTTTAAATTTTTTTTTATACTTTTACACAATAAAATTCATTTGGCTTAAGGAAAAAATTGAAAACAGAAACTGTGTTTTTGAAAACAGTTTTCTCCCCAATTCTTCATATTCTTCATCGACCCAAGAGAAGTTAAGAATGTCTTTTGCAGAGCCAAATCATAGCATTTCTGGATCCAATGAAACCAACCAGTCTGGGCCTGCACTCGTCTCCCCCGCAAGCTCCGGACGAGTTCCAGCTCACCATCACCTTCTTCTTCTCATCCAATCTCTGCACGAACTTCAATCCCTGACCGTCAACCTTCCCTCCCACCTGTAATCTCCACGTCGCTCACATTCTCAGCTAATACCACATACCATCTTCAATCTTCTCTAGGATAATTCTCCATCTCCATCCCTCCCAGTAGGTTCGTTCCCTCTCGGATCACCAATACGATGCCCGATCTCAGCCGAATCGTGGCCGTCAGGTAGCTTCCTAGTGGGAAGATGACGCGACATTGTGGGTATGGTTTTTCGTTTTGTCTTTAGTTTTTTGTAGGGAAAATGGGAGGAGTTTTGTGGGGATGGGTTTGAAGATGGAGAGATTGAGGAGGGGGTGGAGAGGCGGTATCATCACCGAATGAAGAGAGAGAGAGTGATGTGACATTTAAATTAAAAATAAAATGATTTGTGTGATATTTAAAATAATTTTTTATTTAAAAAATCATAAAATAATCTTCATAACCATTATCTAAATAATTTTTTTTACACGTGTTTTAATAAAATCATTTCTAAAAACAGTTTTCAGACGGTTGTTTTATAAAAGCACCCCGATCATTAATCTTTTAAACCTTACTGCCATAGTTCAAATTCAAAATTTTTGAAGCTCTCAGACAAAGTAGCATTGAAACTGTTTAATATAACTATGTATATTCGAGTATCAAATTATTTGTACATTCAAGGTCTATTTATGGCCTCAGTAAACATGTATTATATTTATAGAGACTCAAAATTATTTGAATTCAGATTAAACTCACAAAACTATCAAATCAGTCATATGTTTGACTCATACTTATATGTATGGATGTCAAAAATATTTACGAGTATTTTAATTAATGAGTAAGTTTAAAATATTATAAATAGGTATGAATATTTATTGGATGGATATTTTTTTCACCCATATAAAATAGGTATTTTTTTCACCACATTTTTTTATTTTTTTAAATTTGACGATTAATTTTTTTTAGTTTTAACCCTTAAATTCCGAACCTACAAGACACGACCCCCGCTCCTCGGCATGACCTGTTTCTGATCTGACACCCTCGCCTAATGTCCATGGTTCGTGTCCACGACCCGCTCCCTCTCGTGCCTTTTGACCCCGACCCGAGCTGACTCCTCTGGCCCTCATGTCTCCCGACCCAACCTAACGTGTGTTCACGAACCGACTGGACTCACTCCATGACCCGACCCAACGACATGTTCCCACTGCCCAGCCCCACCTCGTGTCCCCGACTCGACCAATGTCCCTGACCCGTCTCGTCCCACACAATTTTTGTCTTCAACACGGGACGAGACCGAAAATCTCAAAACCCATCTCGTTCCGTGCACACCCTTAGCAATTATGCGCACATACAGCTCGACCGAGTCTGCGTACGTAGGGGCAATATTTGAAAAATTAACCTTGTGTAATTTGTACATACTATATTAATCTAGTGTTAATCATCAATATACAAGTACGCATTGGGTACCTATTAGGATACATATTTCTTAATGGGTATTACCCATATCCACCTATTTAATTTAATATGGGTATGTGTAGGGTATGAGTAGAAAGAACATAAAGTGATTGTACCAAATAGACAAGTTTTGAAAGTTAATTTAAGAAATAGCAGGTTTTTTCAAATTATAGATAAATAGCAGATTTTTAATGTCACGTCTTCAACTAGTTGTTGACGAACTTGTAGTTGACGATTTTAACTTTTAATTTACAGAGTTTATAATTAGATTTGGTGGGGTCATTGCATTTAATTACATATTCTAAAATTTATTATCTTTCAATGCGAACGTTATTTTTTATTTTTATTTTTAATTAAATTAGATGATAATCAATGATTGATTCTAGTTTTCGTTTTTAGATAATTCTGATAAGAAAATATTATATTTTCAGTGACTGATTCTAATTTTTATAATGTAAATAACTTATTTTTAGCGACACGTCATCAATCAGCTGTTGACAAATTTGTAGTTGACGATTTTAAACTTCGATTTACAGATTTCATAATCAGTTTTGGTAGGGCGTTTGCATTTAACTAAATATTTCAGAATTTATTGTCTTTCAATTCAAATCTTATTTTTTATTTTTAATTAAATTAGATGATAATTGATGATTCATTCTAGTTTCATTTTTTAGCTAATTCTGATAAAGAAATATTCTAGTTTCAATTATTGATTCTAATTCTGATAAGATAAATAGAAGATTTTAGTGTCACGTCATCAACCAACTATTGACGAATTTGTTGTTGACAATTTTAAACTTCAATTTACAGATTTCATAATCTGATTTGGTGGGGTTCTTGCATTTAATTAAACATTCTGAAATTTATTGTCTTTCAATTCAATTTTTTTTAATTAAACTAGGTGATAATCAATGATTGATTATAGTTTTATTTTTTAGTTAATTCTGATAAAGAAATATTCCACTTATAATGATTGATTCTAATTTTGATAAGGTAAATAGTAGATTTTTAGTGTCACGTAATCAATGAGCTGTTGATAAATTCTGCTAAGATAAACTATAAATATCTAACATGTTATGTACAGATGAGGGTCAATTTAGTCTAAAATTATTGACTGATTAAGATACATGTTATTTACCTAAATATATTAAAAACCTGCTATTTTTAAAGTCCATCGCTCTAGTTATGAATGACACGTGACAACACCTCTTTTTAAGCATCTACAGTCACCTAATACAATGTAATACATGATAGTGCAACTAGAAAAAAGGGCATATATGTAGTCTAGGTGGATAATAAATGAACATTCTATAATTAGAACTCAAGAAAAATGCTGATTTTTTTTCAAATACCATCGTCTTTACATGCCCAACCTAACATGCATGTGATTTCTTTCACAATATGCAAAATGAAATTCTTTCAAGCAATACCCAATTAACATATATAGCAACGACACCCAAAACCCTTCCCAGATCACACCATCTTCAACTATATTCATAACAATAATGTCCGTTGTTGCAGAAGCACCCGGCTACCTCCGAGTCTTCTCCGATGGATCAGTCAAACGCTTCGAGCCAGAAACCATCCCGGCCTCAACTGAATCGTCATCATCCAGAGGATACACGTCCAAGGACGTGATCATCGACCAATCAAAGCCCATAACCGGAAGGCTATTCCGTCCCAACAGTACTCCTGATCCTCAATCCTCATTCCCCGTCATCGTTTATTTTCACGGCGGTGGTTTCTGCATTGGCTCCACCACGTGGCTCGGCTACCACCATTTCCTCGGAGATCTGTCCGTCGCATCGCAATCCATCATTCTTTCCATCGACTACCGTTTGGCACCGGAGAATAGGCTTCCGGTAGCTTACGACGACAGCTACACCGCCCTCGATTGGCTTCGCCACCGTAATCTCTCAGATCCATGGCTCGAACAAGCTGACCTTTCTCAGGTCTTTCTTTCCGGCGACAGTGCCGGAGCGAACATCGCCCATAACATCGCAATCAAAGCGATTCGGAACAAAATCCTTAACATTACGATTGATGGATTGCTGTTGATTCATCCTTATTTCGGGAGCGAAAAAAGAACAGAGAAGGAGACGAGCGAAGAAGAAGAAGGAGGAGAGAGTGTAGCGATGAACGATATGTTTTGGAGATTGAGTATTCCAGAAGGTTCGAATCGGGACTATTACGGGTGTAATTATGAGAAGGCGGAAGTTTCTAGAGGGGAGTGGGGTGAGTTCCCGCGTGTGGTGGTTTATGTAGCAGAGTTGGATTTTCTGAAGGAGAGGGGAGAGATGTACGCAGAGTTTTTGGAGAAGAAAGGGGTGAAGGCGGTCAAGGTGGTGGAGGCGGAGGGAGAATCGCACGTCTTTCATGTTTTTGATCCTCAATCTGAGTCTACTCGTTTGCTTCAGAAGCATATGAGTGAGTTCATCAAGAGCTATTAGCAGCCATATTCATAATAATCATAAAAAGAAAATGTTTTGGAATTGGATAAGACAATTTCTTTTTAATTTGACCTTATTTAAGATTTTAGCAATTGAAATGCTAATAAGGTTTATGATTTTTTTTTAATTTGACCTTAATTAAGACCGTTTAAAATTGATTAGAGAATTTCATTTTGATTTTATGTTGAGTTGACATTTTAGCAATATATTAAACTGATGTGTTGGAGAGTTAATCTACTAAAGAGAAGATGATACATCGAGTAAGAGTTAGTGATTTGTTATTAATTAAAGATATATTATAATTTGGGGATCGGTCGTTACAATAATTTAAATGCATTCATTTTAGAGATATATAAAAAATTTAAACTATTAAGCCATTCACTTATCGAGTGTCAGTGAGAAACACTCACTTTAATCATAAACTAATTATTTGTTATATTGGACGGCTAAATTTTCTCGAATATTTTTATAGATATTGTTATCGTCAATAATAAAAATGAGAATTACATTTACATTTTTTTCTTAATTAGCTTATTTTTTATATTGTTGTCAAACCATACCAGCCTACACGTAATATGAGGACTCAAACTCAATGATTTATGGATTTATTTCATTTTTTTCTCCTAAATTTGTTTTAATAAAGGACTTTGACTTGTTTTATTAACAGATGAGTCCTCAATGAGGCCTTCGAATTTTCTATAAAGTTCCTTTTTTAAGTTTTATGATAAATTATTGGTACTTATTTAAACATTATAGTATTGCTAATTTTTTTATACGAACACCATTCAACTCTTACACAAAACATAAAATTGACCAAATTATTAGCATAGTTATTCACAGAGATCTTATATTTATGTGATTTGAAATTCCATCTAAGGAATTTTGTATTTTCTAAAATAAAATATTACAAAAAAATTCTGTTCATTATTTAAAATAAAAATTAGAAAATTTATATTTAGATAAACTATTATACAGATCTGTCAACAATATTGTATTAATCATTTATATATTAATAGTCAAACCTCGACAAGCGATTATGCAACTTGAACTCGGTCAATTTTTAGCATTGTGCCCGGGTGTTTTTCTTTAAGGTTCATAATTTATCAAAAAAATATTTACCCATTTATGAAATTTTATTGTTGAATATTGTCAATAGGGTATAGTATAGAGTATAAAGTGGTGAATAGGCTAATTATTTATTGCAACGATGGGGTTAATGTCAGAAAGATTGGATCTACAACCAAATTTACGCATTAAGGTCAACTCATAATTTATTAACACCCTTCCTTTAAAAATAATTGAGAGAATATATTTATTTATGTTTCACAAATTCCTTCTAATTCTATCTCATTTTGACTTTTTTCCTTATAGTTTTTCTATACCAATTTCTTCATATAATGAGAAATTTTTCATTTTTGCCAACATTTTCTTCATTGATTTGATAAAAAAATAGTACTGTTTAATTCAGCAACAAAGCTAAATTTATTAATTTTGACAAGCTTTTCAATTATTAGAAAAAAAGGAGTACAGACTAAAGAATATATAAAACATTAATTGTCTTGTTTACATGATACAAAGTGTTTACTTGATAGTTCATATTAGACCGTATTATTTTAATTAAACTGGATTGGATTAAACTGTATTGTACGATATATGTATTACTCTTATGCGTTTATTCAATTATGTGAATTATAAAACGGAGTTGGATATGACACATTTGTGAGACATTGATTAAGAAAATCAAATCTATAAATATTATTTATAGTTGTAGTCATTAACTTTTCAATATCTTACAATATTTAAGTCAAAATGCAAAAGATAAACATGTAGTTTGATATTTATTATTAAAATCAAATGAAAACGAGATGAGTAATATCATGTTCAATTAAGATGAATATGATGAATTATATCATTTTCATTTGATTTTAATAATAATAATAAAATACCGATATAAATCAATTTATAAACTTATGTTCAATTAGGCAAAATAGGTGAAAGCATAAAATTAAAATCAATTCCATTAACAAAATACATAATAATGACTATTTTGTACCAAAACTAATTTTTGGTCAACTTTGTCTAGTTTAATATGTGTTTGTACTCGAAAGCATTAATAGCCTTATCTACAGTTTAAAAAGATTACTTGCATATTAGAAAACTTCAATTTACATAGCAAAAACACTAACAAAATCAAAACATCCAATGATTGTGTGCACGGAATCATCATAATTAATGAAGGAACATTAAGGGAGCGTTCGATATTTGTTATCTTCCACTAGGAAGGCAGGAATGGGAATATCATCTCTATTCATGTGTTTGTTTCCAGATTAAGGATGAGAATCTCATCCCCTGGTATTGTTTATTCTCTCTGTTGAAGAAAGATGAGCAGAAGTTATAATCTCAGAATTAAATCTTCATCATAGGTAAAAGAGAGAAGTAGAACATAGACTTTAACCAAACACAGTGGGTGTCTAACCATTTCTGGTAAAAAACGATCACAGGCATCAGTAGACATCCGTTGGAGATCATAGGAGATTATAGGCAACCGTTAGAGATTATATGTATATATACATCCTTACTCATTGTAAACAATAAGCATTTTTCAATAAGAAATCAGAACCAGAGGTTCATCATCTTTTTTTTTTTTAAGATTAGAACCCTAAAGTTTCATCATTTCTACATGGTATCAGAGCTTAGATTTTGAGAACCAACACATACATCAATATGGTAGAACCATCAACCTCCGGCCAGCTTCACCACCACGACACCAATCCCAGACTGACCTTCATCCTGCTCACTGGCCACAATTACATACCGTGGGCCAGGGCGGCTCGGGTGAGCCTGAAAGGAAGAGGCATACTAGGTTTCGTGGACGGCAGTAAGCCAAGACCAGACCAAAACTCAGAGGAATGAGACATCATGGACAACCAAGTAATGACCTGGATAACTAATTCAATAGACCCAAAACTCAGTGAAATCTTTTGTTTTTGTGAAACAGGACAGGAACTCTGGGAAGAAATTCGGAGCAATTATTGTGAACAAAACAATTTCACGCAAGTCTTTGAACTTAAACGAGAGATCTCTCAAGCAAAACAGGGGGACAGATCAGTACCGGAGTTAACCGGGTTTTTAAAATCTAAGTTCAAAGAACTTGAAACCCTAAGACCGATGACCACTGACCTGAAGGAACTCCAAGAACGGGCTGAGCAGGATATGGTGTTCCATTTCTTGACGGCTCTCGACTCAAGCTACGAAGCGTTCCGGGCTCAGATCTTGATGTCGACAGAGAAGCCAACTTTTGCCACGGTCTCAGCCATGGTTCAAAGAGAAGAAACCAGGCGACGAGTGATGAGTACCAGAAATGACAAGGCGGAGGCACTAGCCATGGCGACCCACAGCTCCCTTCGAAACCCTAACCCTAGGGAAGGGGGAAGGCACCGCGGACAGCCAGGCGAGCCAGTGAAATGCAGCCACTGCCAAAAGGAAGGGCACACCCACGACCGGTGCCGGAACCTATACACTCATCTCCGGCAGAACCAGAGAAAGTTCTAGAAGGAGTGTGGGAATGACGAGCGAGGGAGCTGTGCGAAGAGTGACGAGCGAGGGGGCTCCGCGAAGTCATTTCCCTTTTATACCGAGGGCTTCAGCGGAGCGGGTCACGGGTCGCGACCCGACCGAGACCGCAGAGCCCACATGACAGACGGACCCGATTCGGGTAATGGGTATCGACTTGATCGAATGGAGGAAATGGACAGATCCGGATTCATTAGAGCAGATATGCGCACAGACAACAACGCACAGATGGCTACACTACTCAAACATTTCGAAGAATTTTTGCGCGATACCTCAGGTTCATCCATTTGCAATACTGGCAATTATTTTTCTAAATCTGTAAATTTTTGTCATAACTTAGAACACTGGATAATAGACTCTGGTGCTCTGACCACATGACTCATAACACAAAAAATCTACACAGTCTCACTAAATTAGAAAAACCATAACACGTGACGGTAGCTAATGGAAATAAAGTTCCAATTTTTGGCATAGGGTCCACCACACTCTTCACAAAAACCATTAACAACGTACTTTGTCTACCCAATTTTAACTCCAATCTCCTATCCGTCAGTAAAATAACCAAAGACTTTAACTGCAATGTTACTTTTTCACCTGACAAAGTAATTTTTCAGGATCGAGTCACCGGGAGGAAGATTAGTGAAGGGAAATTTAGAAACGGTCTGTACTACTTAGAAGATACTGACAAAACATGCCTTTCCACCTCCAATACAGTACAAAAAGACAAAATATTACATTGGAGATTCGGTTATCCCTCCGACAAAAACCTAAACAAATTACTTGGTTGTAATTCAGACTCTAGCAGTTGCTCAGTCTGCAAACTCTCAAAACAAACCAGGTTACCCTTTCCACTATCTAGTAGTACGACAAAACGATGTTTTGAATTAATTCACTCTGATGTTTGGGGACCTGCCCCAGTTGATTCATATAATAAATTCAAATATTTTGTTACATTTATTGATGATTTCTCTCGCACCACATGGTTATCTCTTTTGAAATTAAAAAATGAAGTCTTCAGTCGTTTTCAAGAGTTCAACAATTTAGTTGAAACTCAATTTGAAACAACCATAAAAATATTTAGGTCTGACAATGGAACCGAGTATACTAACAACACCTTTTTTGAGTTTTTAAACAAAAGGGTATACGACATCAAACTACATGTATCCACACCCCACAACAAAATGGTGTCTCAGTACGCAAAAACCGACACCTTCTTGAAATGACTAGGTCTCTCCTCCTCCAAAACAATGTATCCAAAAGATACTGGTCCAATACTATACTCACAGCAACCTACCTCATCAATCGATTACCTAGTGTAAAATTGCATCTGAAAAGCCCTCTAGAAATTCTCAAGGGTAGAAAAATTAACCTAGATCATATACGAGTATTCGGATGTATATGCTTCTTACACATTCCAAGACTTGATAAATTGGACAAAACCTCAGTCAAAACCCTATTTTTGGGATATTCCGCTGAGAAAAAGGGGTATTAGTGCTACGACCCAATAAACCATAAACTCTACATCTCGCGCGATGTACAATTTTTAGAACTAGAATCCTATTACCTAAAGGACCCCGACAACCATAACCACCACCAAACGTTTCCGCTACCTAACAATATTATTTCCTCCAATATCATAAGACAGGAACATGATACTGCATCAACCGCGCCTGAGACAACTACCTCAGGGGGAGCAACTAATGAGGCAGCTGTCACTGATGAGGCAGCTGTCACTGATGAAGCAATAATCGTAAGAAGGTCAACAAGGCAAACTCAACCCCCAACAAGATTAAAAGACTACGTGTCTCATCAGGTTCTATACCCTATCCAAAATTTCCTATCTTATGATAAAATCTCTAACATCCACAGGGCATACTTGGGTAAAATTGATGAAACAGTTGAGCTAAAAACCTATCAAGAAGCCCAACTCGACCCTAAATGGAGAAGGCGATGAATGAAGAACTTCTAGCCTTGGAAAAGAATACACTTGGGATATAATCCCACTACCCAACGGGAAAAAACCTGTAGGATGTAAATGAGTCTACAAGACCAAATACAACAGCAATAGCACTATCGAAAGATATAAAGCCCGACTAGTCGCCAAGGGCTTTACTCAGACATATGGAGTAGATTACCTAGAAACGTTCGCTCCAGTAGCAAATATGAACACAATCCGAGTATTACTATCCGTTGCCACCAACCTCAGCTGGGAACTGTATCAAATGGATGTAAAAAAACGCATTCCTCCAAGAAAATCTGGAAGAAGAAGTATATATGTCCCTTCCTCCAGGGCACGAGAAAGCAATGCACCTGTCCATGGTATGTAGATTAAAGAAGGCTATCTACGGCCTGAAACAGTCACTAAGGGCATGGTATGGAAAATTAAGCTTGTCTCTTTTAAAAATTAACTTTGTCAAAAGCTCTGCTGACTCATCTATGTTCGTCAAACACACGAACAACTCCACTACCATCATTTTAGTCTACGTAGATGACATTATCATCATCGGAAATAACCACGATGAAATATGAAGTGTTCAACAATTTCTAAAAGGAGAGTTTGATATTAAAGATCTAGGAAAACTGAAGTACTTCTTAGGGATAGAAATAGCTCACTCGAAAAAGGGATTGTTTCTATCTCAAAGAAAATATATCTTAGACTTGTTAAAAGAAACAGGCATGATATGGGCAAAACCTGCTAGCACACCAATGTAAACCAACATGAAAATAGGACTTAATGATAGCAAACCAATAATTGATATAGGCCAATATCAGAGACTAGTAGGAAAACTAATTTATCTAACGGTTACAAGACCAGATATCACTTTTGCAGTTAGCGTTATCAGTCAATTCATGCACGCACCCTGCACTAATCACCAGACAGCCGCAGAAAGGATACTCAGATACCTTAAAGGAACACCCGGTCAAGGGATATGGATGAAGAGAACCGGGGAAAACTCAGTAGTTGGATACACTGATGCAGATTGGGCAGGTAGTTATGATAGAAAATCTACAACTGGCTTTTGTGTCTTTGTAGGTGGAAATCTAGTAACCTGAAAGAGCAAGAAACAAATTGTTGTAGCAAGGTCAAGTGCAGAGGCAGAATATAGAGCCACGGCCTCCACTACTAGTGAACTCACATGGATTAGACATCTCCTTCGAGACATGAAGGTTGAGATAAGAAAATCGATAGAGATGCACTGTGACAACCAAGCAGCACATCATATTGCAATGAACTCCGTTTTCCACGAGAGAACTAAACACATTGAAGTGGACTGTCACTTCATAAGAGAGAAGGTACAGTCGGGAGAAATCGCCATTCCTTTTGTACGTAGTGAAGACCAGCTGGCCGACATCTTCACCAAAGCCTTTGACAAAAATAACCTCCAAAGAATACTTAACAAGTTGGGCTCGATCAACCTATACGAACCCAACTTGAGGGGGAGTGTTGAAGAAAGAGAAGTAGAAGTTACAGCCTTAGAAGGAAATCTTCACCATAGGCAAAAGAGGGAAGCATAACAGAGACTTTCACCAAACACAGTGGGTGTCTAACCATTTTTGGTAAAAAACGATCACATGCATCAGTAGACATCCGTTGGAGATCATAGGAGATCATAGGCAACCGTTAGAGATTATATGTATATATACATCCTTACTCATTATAAACAATCAGCATTTTTCAATAAGAAATCAGAATCAGAGGCTCATCATCTTTCTTTTTAAGATTAGAACCCTAAATGTTCATCATTTCTACACTCTCTGAGACAAGGAATCTCAATGCTCCTCTCTCCAGCTGCTATCTTCTATTCCTGGAGAGAACGAGTAACAAGATATTACTCTCCATCCATCGTCAACCTTAACAGAATTTTTATGACCACATTTCCCTTCATAGCACAGAAGGCTTCCATGTATGTTTTGTTCCTCTCTTTCTTTTTCTTGGGTCTGTGTATTTTGAATTTCCTACATTCTTAAATGAAAAGAACGTGAATATGAGTTTGGCTGGTGGTTGGTGTCTGTAAAAATAGTTATAGTTTTTATGATCCTTTATGCATTGACAGAATGAAGAATTTCTTAACAAATCAGCCTTTTGTTGTAGGTTTTTAAGGAAATATTGTTACTATGAAAAAAAAAGTATCTGGGAAAAATGTAAGGATAGTAAGGTAAAATTGTAAGTTTTTTACATTCTGTTATTAAAATATCTTACAAACCAAATGAAGTAATCTTATATTCCAGTTAATAAATCATAAAATTTTTGTATGTTATTAAATATGACAATCATGTATCGCAATCAAGTAATCTTACATTCCCGCTAATACATTTCTCATTTACCGCATTCTCACTAATTAGATTCTTATAGCTACTCGTAAAAATCAAGTAATCTTACACTGCCGCTAATACATTTCTCATTTACCGCATTCTCACTAATCAGATTCTTATAACTAGGGGTTATAGTTAATGAGATAAGGAGATGTTAATTGCCACAATGATGAAATAACAGTGAACAATAATAGAGTCAACTGGGTTTGATGAAATTATTTAAAGATAATATGGAAACATCTAAAAAATATAATAGATTTTGTTGAAATTCTTTTAGAATGTATTGCTTCAACCAACTTGGTATGGACTAGACTACACTACACTATGTAATATTGTCACGCAGTTTATTTCATTATGCAAATTACAAAATCAAAGAACTTTAGGTTGTGGAACATGCATGTAAAAAGTTTGATTTTCATGATTTTCTGTACAATTTTACATAACTTATCATATCAATCATATTCAACAATTATTGAAAAGGCTCTCATTAAAGTAAAATTACTCATATTTACATAATATAGATCAATGACGAATCCATATCTCTACGGGGCACAATTAAAATTTCTCAAATCATTTTCATAACACAGTTGAATTTTTTTAACTATATTTTTTATTTAATTTTAATAATAAAAAAAGATAAGAGATCGATACAAATCAATTTTGTAAATTTTTTTTTTGTTAAACTTTATAAATTTACACTCATTTAGGCAAAATGAGTAAAAGTATAAAATTAAAATATTTCCATTAACAATATATAAAACATATGACAGAATTTGTTGAAATTATTTTTCTAACTAAAAACTACCCTTAAACTACCGCCGAAAAAGAATCAATTATGAGATATTTTTTAATTAGACTTTCCAAGCAACAAGCTACTTAAATTCTAAAAAAATCATTTTTGGGCACATAAAAAAATAGCCTAACCAGCTATCTCATTTTATTTTCTTCATCACTTAACTAAATTCTCCACCATTTTTCCCAAAATTAATTTTTATATATCACAAAACCATCAAATTACCTAAAGGAAAAAAAATTATTGTTTGGTAAATCTATTGGCCTCTCATATTTCTATCCTTGCACATTATAACCATGATTTAAAAAAATGACTTTTGACAAGAACGATGCTGTTAAGAAATAATTAGCACAAATGTCCCCGAAAATAGTAGCTATAAATATAGTCCAACAACTAATATTATATATTGACTGAAATAAGCAATGTTCAATAACTTTTGGTTAACTTTAAATTTTTTAATCAGATGAGCTATTCGTGCTATAAAAAAATGTAAATGTCATTCTCATACTTAAAATATTAAAAGAGTTATTTTTAAAAAGAATTTTTCATATATGATAATTTGATCCCACCATCATTTTCACGTACCTGAGTTCAAGATAAGATATTGATTCATGAGATTTACTACTAAATTTTTATAACTTAGAAAGTAAACATGGCTACTTTCTAAATTATTTTATCTACCATCTCACGACATTTCACATATATGATAACATCCGATCTCTCTTTCATTAATACTCATATAAATCAACCTTTATCAATATTTTTTCTTTTGATATCTGATTATGCTTTACATCAACTCTTAAATTGATGCTCCCACTCAATATAAACATGTGAGTGAGAGCGCTCAAGGCAGGGTGGTGTGAAATTACCTTGATGAATCTGATTTCCTTGGCATTACTGTGAAAACACTGCCTGCAGCACATTAATCCATACTTTATGATCAACCTATGGGGGTTCCCACATACTCGACTGCCAAACAACAAAGTTAGAATGCGTCAATATCAGGGTATAATATTAAAGTTGTGTCTAATTTTGAGTTATTCCCACAGGCTTTGGGTTAAAGCCACATAAAAGTAACGAAATTTGTGAGGGTTAACATATATGTAATTTTATAATCCAAAAACCTCCAATTCAATTGAAACCTTAAATTGAGAAAGTCCCTGAATTGAAAATCCTAATTTTACCCTAACTTTAGCATTAAATAGCAAAATCCTAAAGTTATTTTAAGAACATATCTATTTAATAATCTGTAATAAATTATAAATTAATCCGTAATAAAGTCAATCGTGAAAAACCCATAAAGCATGAAAGTCAAACATATTATCGTAGACTAAAAGATAAAAATTCATAAATTTCTGAATCAGCTGTAAGTCAACTAAAAATCTGTCTCTAATGTCATGTAATCATAATTAATTGAAAATTTCTTATTTGCTAGCTATGGCAGTCCTTCACTCATGTTTCTCGCGATCACCAACAATACAATCATTTATAGGGGAGTGAGTATTAAAAATACTCAATAAGTAAACTTACAAACTAATAAGCTTTGCATGACATAAATGTAAACATGTAACTCATGCAGTTATAGTTTAACACATTCTCTTGATTATTAAATTACATAATGTACTTGTAATTAACATAGCTGAATTTCATGATTAACATGTAACTTAAACTTGTACTTATAAATTGTCTGATCATGACTCGACTAGACATATTCCCTAATTAACAACCCAATCAAAATTGATTCACACTTGAACTTGCAACAAGAATGGAACGAGTGTCCTGAAGCTGGTGTCACGTAAAGTTATCTGAACTTTAAGGACGGCGACATGAACATGGTGACACTTATCCGTATAACTCATAATATGACGTGATCAGTCTGATTACTTGGTAACTAAGGGATATGTCTATGTCTATTCTTTATTTATCTATCTATCATCACACGTTAGTTAATTTCATGTATCATGGTAACTTATACTCTTGGCGAACATGAAACTTATTCGTGGCATAAACGATATAGCTAAAACGTGTAAATCTCAAAATCTAATCATACATGACATGGTAATTAACTGGACTGATATGGAAAAATAAATAAAATACTTTATCATAAAATTTAACAACATAAGTAAATTAAATAAGCAATATTAAATTAAATAAGCTACCATTTTAAATTAAATATGTAACATTCATAACACATGAATCAAATTACTACATAAGTTCACTTATGTTGATTACTAAAAATTAAATTCAGTAACTAATGACATGAAATCCAAGGATCTCAGATCACAAAATATACAGATAATAACTATCATTATTTTATTAATTAGAAGAGCGAACGGTGAAAAATAAACTGGATAATATATGATCGAGAGGTTCAGATCGGTTTAACAAGGTTCGGCCAATCTGAGCCGGTTTGGTCTAGTTGGGTTGAACCGATTCGGTCTGGGTTGGCTGGATTGGTTTGGGTTGAAATTTTTTTGGGCCGGGTCAGGTCAAAATCAACTGGGACGCAAGACGCAGTTACTAAGTTCATGCTCTGTTTTTCTTTGGTTATCTCTTGTGGCAACCCTTGATCATTTTCTTCGGATTGTAGTTGTTCGTCTTTGTTGTTATGTCATTTTCTTCAGAGAGAGAAATAGGAGAAAACCCAAAAGGGAGAAGGAGAAAAATCAAAGGGCTTATCGATAATCGATACACAAAGACGATGCGGTGGCAATGCCAGAAGCAGAGAAGGACAAAATGCCTATCACTGAAAAATTGAGAAAAATCTAGGATTGGATATTATACAAACATTGAAATAGAAAGATCAAGGTTGAAAGCAGGAGAAATGAGAAAATAATGAAGAAATAGTTTACCTTAAAATTGATAACGAAGCAAATGGAAGACGAAACAAAGAATTTGAGAAGGGAGAGGGAGCTTGCTTGGTTATCGAGAATTTGATGTTGCCTGAGAGAGGGAGATTGAAGAACATCATTTGCATTTAAGGAGAAAAAACTGCTAGAGAGATAGATTGAGAATGTGAGAGGGGTGGTTACATTAGGGTGTAGCAATATTTATACTGTGTGAGTGATAATAAAATTACACAATTACCCCTTATAATGTCTGGGGTATTACCTATATAGTTACATCTTAAAATGGTTAGTATAATTTGTCAAACAGTGACTAATAACTAAGCTGTCATATCGAATTTAACAGACAACACATTATTATAAAATTATCGTTTAAGCCAAAAATAGTAATGTTTGTTAGATTCCATAATTTATTTGTGTATCATCCTTATATTACATTTACCAAACATTACAGGATTCAAAATTAGGGAAACCTCATTTCTACGATGATTTCTACATATAGTTTCCCGTCATTAAAAAAACAAGAAGGAAAAGTGAATTTATCATATTAGTAAATTGCATCAATAAGCCATCTTGTATTTTTTTAACTATATGGATATTGTTTTAATAATTACACACATCTCCCTCTTTGATATCTCATTATTTGTTGATCCAACCTTTTTAATTCACTTAAAAAATAAATTTTATACATCACGAGGTTATATATTATAAGCAAATACAACATGAAAGATGACAAAAACTAATTATCTATCATAATTAATCCCTTACCAGAAAAGGCATGTGAGGGCATTTTGGAAAGAAAAATGTACTATTGAAATATGCGTTGTTTAAAATAAGTAATACCTTAGTAACTTTACAATTAACTTTAAAACTTTTTAAATAAAAAAGATCATTCGTGTATATTAAAAAATATAAATGTTGTTATTATATGTAAAACTTAAAAGGGAGTCATTCTTAATCCTCTTCTTCATGTTTGTAATATAATATTTTGAGCCCACCATCATTTTCTCGTACCATGAGAAAAAAGAAAAACATAAATAAATAAAAATGAGTTCAAGATAAGATATCGATTCATGAGATTTATCGCTATATATTTATATCATAAAAAGTAAATCGCTTATCTTGTAATTTTTTAAATTTCTAAATTAACTTATCGACCGTCTCACGATATTTTATATATGTAGTTACATTCTAAAATGGTTAATATAATTTATGTCAAGGAGTGACTAATAATTGAGCTGACATATCTAATTTAGGAGGCTGCACATTATTATAAGATTATCGCTTAAGCCATAAATAGTAATGTGCGCTAGATTGCATAATTTATTTGTGTAATCATCCTTATATCATATTTACCAAACTTGACAGAATTCAGAATTAGGACAACCTCATTTCAACGATGATTCCCTACATATAGTTTTCCATCATTAAAAAAGAAGAAGGAAAAAATGAATTTATCAAATTGGTAAATTACATTAATAAGCACTCTTGTATTTTTGTTCTTAATTAAATGATATTACCTCTAGTTTTAATCATTACACATATCTCCCTCTAATTTTAATATCCCATTATTCTTGATCCAACCTTTTAGATTCACTTAAAAAGAAAATAAATTTTATACCGAAAAAACATAATTAGTTCCTTACCGAAAAAGGACATATGAGGGCATTTTGGGGAAAAATGTATAATCGAAATGTGTGTTGTCTAACATAAAATTATATGGAATGTTGGTGTAGATTTTGACATCGGTGTTACCCCTATCATATTTTGTTGAAGAAAAGGCATGGAGTAGTGAAAGAAAAGAAAAAAGAGAGGGAACTTAGTAAGACACCAAAAGGATTGGCTGTCAAAATTGTCCGGTTTCAAAACTCTCACTATGGAAAGTAAGAGACGAACAAGCAATAAACAAACGCCACGTAAACAATTACAGTCTAAAATGGAAGTTTAAAAAGCAAAAAAAAAAAAAAAAAAATTAAAAAGCAATCTCTCTCACTCTCACTTCACTACGTCTTCATGCGGTTTCTTCTCATATATGGTTTGTAACAGCAACCATCCCACTCTCCTTCATTTTGAATTATTTGGATTCTACCCATTCAATGTCACTCCTTTGCTGTATATTTCAATATGTCCAATTTTACCCCTCCAATTATTCTCACTCCCTGTATATATCTCTCTCTTAATCCCAATAATATAATTCACCATTGCTATTCTTACTCCTTCTTTAGTACTATTATGGCTTCTTCCCTCATCAGCCTAGAAGACCTTCACCTCTACCATTCGATTGACCGTGACGTATTCTCACGACTCGTCGGGAAGTTCGCACGAAACTTGGCCGAGTCCTTGCTTGTCATGTCCTTATGGCTATGGCTAGAGGAAAAAGGATACCCAAATATAATAGTCAAGATGGTTGATCTATCTGACCCTATAGTGAATGCCTTAGCCAATGAGGCTGTGGCCTGTTTGAAGTGTTTGGAATCAGAAACTTTTGATAAGTTTGCCGAAACTGCCCTCCCCCTTACTTCATCAACAATGGAGAAACTCATTTCCTTGAAAACTTTGAACCAAAACAAATTCTCTGCTATCACTGGGGTCAAGTTCTTCCTCAATCATGTTTGTGGGAGGATTTTCATTGATATCATACAAATTGTTGTTGCAAGGACTAGGCAAGTTTTGCCACATCACCCTCTTGTCATCCCTGGTTTTCCACATCCTGTCTTTGGTAATTTCACTATAATGCCTAATATGTCTGTTGACCACAACACCCTTCCCAGTGGTGGGTTGTGGAGTTGGCAGTCTTCAGACAGGGCGTCGGTCTCTGACCGGACGTTGTTCCTGACCTTTTCCAAGGGGTTTTGGGTTACGAAGGAGGAAGTGAAGGAGACGTTTTCGACGTTGTATGGGGATTGTGTTGAGAGTATTGACATGCAAGCTACTGCTGCTGCTGAACAGCCCTTGTATGCTAAGATGGTATTGAATTCTTTGGTTGCTGTTGATCTCATTCTTGGCGGTAGGCGTGTATCAAGATTTCGGGCCAACGGTAAACACATTTGGGCACGTAAGTATGACCGTCGCAATTAGATTTGGCTAGGCCGGCGGATGGAGCAATAAATTGGTAATGAACATTAGCACACATCATCTCTCTCTTAAGAAGATATCAATTTTTAGTAGTTGTTGTGTTTGCGCAAATGAGTCTTTAGTACTTTTCTACACATTACTACATGCATAATGGCTAAGTGGTGTTTCTCTTACTCATGATCCGTTTCTGTTTTGATCTTACTATCTTTTTATTTCTACTAAATATTTTATCTTTTATAATTTTATTTTTGCATGAAGTACAAATTGGACAGTTTGTCTCTTATATCATGTCCTTCGTCGGCAATCTAGGCAACCAAACAGCAAGCAAGAGGATTTTTTTGTTTTTCGTCAACTCTAAGCTGGTAAATTGGTAATAAGGGAATTAATCCGATTGCCAGCGCCTTTGTGTTTATAATTCATAAAATTCATAAAGATAAAGTCATACACCATTTTTAAAGTTTTTTTTCTTTAAATGCAAATAAAAAAAACGTTAAACAAAATGCGTTTGCCGGGAGTCGAACCCGGGTCTATTGCTTGGAAGGCAATTATCCTAACCGTTGGACTACAAACGCTGCTTGCTCCATACCCCCGGAAAATATAGTTTTATAAACAATTATCTATTTCAAGAAAAGAACATGGAAGCAAAGAAATAAGCGGGATGTTATTGCATTAACCCATCGTTCATTTTGTGGATCCAAATCATCTGATGTTCCAATGTAAGATGTTGGATTAGATTTCAATAAATATAATGTGTTAAAAAAATGATAAAGAGAAATCAAATCAACACGTATTTTTGCCATTGTGATGGTCCGATCATTTAAACATAAAGCCTCCTAAACTTGAACAATAAAGGTTATATTTGCTAGTTTCATATTGTACTCGATTGTTTGGTTGTATAGTACTTGTTGGGGGTGGATAAGGCAGAGCATGTAGAACACTTGGAATGAAAATACAAGTAGGCAGGTCCAAGTATAAATATCTACTGGGCCTATCCAGAAACAAGTACGATTTTATAGCATTTCATACGTTTTCTCAATCATTTCATTTTATGCTTTGAATGGCAAGTTACTCTTTGTTTTTTTCAATTCTGCCTTGTATTGTAGCAACACTTGGCCAAACAAATGTTGGACTCACTCAATCCCAACAAACTTACATTTTTTAGAAAACGAGATCACTTTCATAGTAGTAAGTTAGAAATTAGTCTAAAAAAATTAAAGTAGATAAATGATCATTTTCTAGTTAATTTAATTGTAAACTTTTATGATTTATCTACAATATCATTATCTCATGTTTCTACTCAGTTTTTTTTAATTTGGAGATTAATATCAACAAATCAATTGTTTGAAATTAATTTTAAAATATACAACACCAATAATTCATATAACTACTCCTAAATTTATGAAATATTTGAAAGATGATTTTTAAGTAGATAATTAGATAAATGAAATATCTAAAAAAAATCAAATATTATTTTTAAAAGTCATATTTTAACTGTGATCTATAAATTTACACTACTAAATTAATTTTGTGAAAAAAGAAATGTCACATGCTAAGTTTTTAAAAGCGTATTTTAACTATTACTTTTAAATGGGTAATTTAGAGCGCAAGTACAGAATTGAAAAAAAATATTAAAGAATATGTAAAAGAAAAACTAGGCATAAAATTAGAAGAGAATTTGGGAAAAAATTGAATTAAAATCACAAACAAATTTTTTACTAAAATCGAGGTATATCAACGAATTCCACCCTTAAATAAAATAAATTGATAAAGGATAATATAATGACATTTTAGACAACTAATAATTTTTTAAATTACACCAACTAGAAAATGATCATTTATTTACTATATATTTTTTAGGTTATTTTTTAATTTAGTATCATGAAAAGGGTCTATATGTTAGGATTTCTGTACATTTTTTTTTACTTTGTTTAAAGGGCTTGAGCTGGGCTTCAATGATCACTTACATACTTGGGCTGTGTTCGACTGGTTTGGGCTTCTGAATCCACTTGCTCAGAAATCCTCAAAATTGTCGTTTCGGAAAATATTAAGAATAGATGATTTTTAGAGGGGGAAAAGTAGTCGAAAATAAATAAAAAAAATAAAATGTACAGAAATCCTAACATATAGACCCTTAAACAGGTCAGATATTATGGGGAAAAAAGTTATAAGGAATTGTGTTTCAAAAGGAAAATGAAGTTAAGAAAAACATTTGTTGCTTCATCATTTTCAGTGTTTTGTTTCAATGGACACCGTTTGATTTGAGAAATTTTGAATGGTCATTGTAAATGACTTTTTCCTCCATACGAGTAATATTTTTGATAATGAGAGAGGGAGAGCATCCCTATTCATTTATTACATGAGCCTATATTTATAGATATTTTTAAGATGTTGATAAATTAATAAAAGAAATGAGGGAATAGCTATAATCCCCTCTATTTTCGGTAGTGTCACCATGTTTCTAGGATTATCCCCATGCTCGTGGGATCTTTTCCAAACGTGGCTCACACGCCTTGCTTGTTTTTTCCTCAGCTACTAAGTTGACTATATTATCTTATAATTGCTGAATTAATTATGCCCGCCTGATTTCTTCCAGCGGGTCTGATCTCCTTCTTCTCATTCTCACGTGGTGGAGATCTTCTCACCTCCTCTTGATTGGTTCTCCTCCATTCACGTGGCATGGTGAAGATTTTATACACTGTTCATTTTCCCTCCATTACACTCAATGAAATTGTATTCGTTAAGGTGTAATGTTTTGTCTTCTCATTCTGACGTTATGTCTGCCCGCTTCTGTTCTCACATGTTTCTGGGAGACATGCGACGTAGTTTTTCAGATAACTTTTCAACTGTTTGCTGCTAGTGGTGATTTCTCATTTTCTTTTTATCGTTATGTTCTTTTGTTCCCATTTACAAATTTTTCGCAGTTGTCGAGCAATTTTTTGGTCAGTTGGTTGTCGATGATGATTACTTATCCTTCATTTGTTGTTACGTCTTTTTGTTCATTTCACTACAGGCTCATTGATAGAGTTTTTCCCCATTGGGCTCATTGATATAGTTTTTCCATTTGCTTCATTGTGGGCTCATTGATAGAGTTTCTCATGTTTCTTCATTTTTCTTTTCTTTCTCTCGTACGTTAAGATCTGTGACAAGAGTGTTGTACAATAACAATAACAATTTATTGAAATGAGTGTAATGTTTCATAATTTCATCACAAGGGTTTGAGTTTGATGCCTCACATTCATTGGTAGAATTTTTCTCGTTTCCTTTGCTACGGGCTCATGAGAGTTTATCTCATTTCCTTATTTTCTTTTTTCTTCTCTCGTTTCGTATTTTCCCTTTGCTCTTCTGCTTCGATCAATAAGAATCACTCTGTTTGTGCAATTTCTTCTATTGAACTTCCTTTTTTGTACTTCATTATTTCTTCAAATACTTAGCAAAATTTTGAGGATCAAAGTCCATTCGTGTATCAACTTCAAGCCTTCAATTTTCCTTTGTAATAGAATTCGTTCTTGTGACTTCGATCTTGTTAGATAACAAATATCTTTCCATTGTGAAATCAGTTCCCCATGATAAGAGTTTAATTTCCTTTAGAGGGAATGACTTATGAAATGCTGTTTTCCTAAGGACTTAGGTTCAAATAAAGAACCAAATACCACACATGGGTTACTGGGCATGCCAGTTTGATATATCCCATTTGATATCATCGTATCCGAGAATCAACAAATTCAACTCCGCATTGCTCACAAAATTTTGAATCTTCTTTTTTATCTCTTATTACTCGATATTTTCCACAAGCACAACCCGCTTTTTTATAGACCCAAAAATTCTTTCACAAAATAATCCATCTTTTTCAGGTATATTGGTTTTGTATTGAAAACAGGGCCCCGTCTTCATTCTGAGATAAGGACTTTTCGAATTGCCCGCTCCCAAGGACTTAGGTTCAAATAAATAACTATGACCCTATCTTCATTATGAGAGAATGCCTTATGAACTGTCTTGCATTCTGACAGAAAGACTTATGAATTGCGCTCTCCCAATGACATAGGCCAAAGGACCGCTACCCCGTTTTCTTTTTTAGAGAAGGCCTTAGATTCAAATAAAAAGCTATGTCCCCGTTTTACTTTTAGAAAACATGTGCCCCNTCCCCCCCCCCCCCCCTTTTCCTTCTGAGAACAGGGCATATGAGTTGCCAGCTTCTGCAGACTTGGGCTCTTGTTTTTTTGTTCATTTCTGAGAGAAGGTTTTGCCCATTCAAATTGACTTTGGTTCAAATAAAGAATCATGACTCAATCTTCCTTCTGAAAGTATGATTCATGAATTACCCCTCCTAAGGACTTACGCCCTTATTTCCTTATGACAGTAAGACTTATGAACTACTCATTTTCTTTTGAGATGAGAACTTAGGTTCAAATAAATAACCATGACCACATCTTCATTTTGAGAGTATGACTTTTGAATTGCATATCCTAAGGACTTACGCTCTTAGTTCATTTGGAGAATATGACTTATGAACTGCACCTCTCAATGATTGACGCCCTTAGTTCCTTCTGAAAGTAGGACTTATGAACTACCTCTCTCAATGACTCATGCCCTTAGTTCCTTCTGAGAGTAAGACTTATGAATCGTCCCTCTCAAAGACGCACACCATTAGTTTCTTCTGAGAGTACAACTAATGAAATACTCATCTGGACTTACGCCCTTAGTTCCTTTAGAGAACAGGTTCTTACGAACTGTCTCCTCTCAAGGACTCATGCTCATGCCCTTAGTTACTTCTGAGAGTAGAACTTATGAATTACCCCTCTCAAGCCTCACGCACTTAGTCCCTTCTGATAGTAGAACTTATGAACTGCCCCTCCCAATGACTCACACTTTAGTTCTTCCTGAGAGATAGAACTTATGAACTACCCTATCACGAACTTACACCCTTAGTTTCTTTAGAGAACAGGACTTACGAACCACCTGCTCTCAAGGACTCACGCCCTAATTTCCGTTGTTGTTGAAAAGAGAGAAAGTTGACACCAAGTATTTATTTTGTAAGCAGTCGTAACTTTTGATCGAAAACTTCAAATTAAATTCTGTAAAATTCTCCAATAAGTAGACTTTCGTATCTTTCTGATGATATAAGATTCTCCATGTAATTGGCTCTCAGTCGGTACAGTTTAATCAGCAAATTTGATCGTTCCACATAATATGCTTTCCTGAACAGCCTTAATGAAAATTATCATTACTTTTGCTCGAGGACTGCAAATCGAATTCTGGAAAATTCTTCAAGAAGTAGACATTCATATCTTTCAATGATGTATATCATTTTCTATGTAGTACTATCTAAATTGATACAGTTTAAAAATTAAATTTGAAAATCATTCATATATTTACTTTGCTAAACAGTACCAATGAAAACTACAATAACTTGATTGGGAGCTCAAATTGATTTCTGTAAAATTCTCCATAAAGTAGATTTCCGTATCTTTTCCTTGATATAAGATTCTTTGTATAGTTGGCTCCTGGTAAATACAGTTTAATTCCTTAATTTATGGTTCTATATAATCTATTATTCTAAATGACACTCATAAAAATTACTATAACTTTTTCTCGGGAGCTCCGAATTGAGTTCTGCAAAATTATTCAAGAAGTAGATATCTATATTTTTCTAATGATATATAATGTGCTATGTAAGTCCATTTAATACAGTTTGAAAATTAAATTTGAAAGATGTGAATAAGTTTACTTTCCTATACAAAAACTATCCTAACTTTTGATCCGGAGCTCTAAATTGAATTTCATAAAATTCTCCATAAAATAGACTTTCACATCTTTCTATTGACATAATATTTGTCATTTGATTCACTTCCAGCCAGTACAGTTTAATTTCTGAATTTGACTATTCTGTATAATCTTCTTTTCTAAATAGTTTTCATGAAAATTATCATAATTTTTATTCGGGAGCTCCAAATTGAGTTATGCAAAACTCTTCAAAAAGTAAATATCTATATATTTCTAACGATATATAATATGCTATTAAGTCTATTTAATACAGTTCAAAAATTAAATTTAGAATACGTGAATGAATTTACTTTCCTGTACGAAAACTATCATAACTTTTGATCCGGAGCTCCAAATTGAATTCTGTAAAAAATTTCATAAAGTAGACTTCCACATCTTTTTTATTATAATATTTGTCATGTAATTCACTTCCAGCCAATACAATTTAATTTTCAAAATTGACTATTTTGCATAATCTTATTCTCTGAATAACTTTAATGAAAATTACCATAACTTTTGTTCGGGAGCTCCAAATCGAGTTCTACAAAAATATTAAAGAAGTAGACATCCATATCTTTCTAACGATTTGTCATAAAGTAATATATAAATCGATATGGTTTAAAAATTAAATATGAAAATCGTGAATATGTTTACTTTCCTAGACAGTACCAACGAAAACTATCATAACTTTTGATCGAGAGCTCTGAATTGATTTCCAGAAAATTCTACCAATAGTAGACTTTCGTATCTTTCTGATGATATAATATTTTCCATGTAATTCTCTTCCAACATTTCCCATTTTCCTTTTCCGTACTCATAGTCGTTTCCATTTTTGTACCCGTTTTCCTTTTCCAGTACTTATAGATGTTTCCATTTCTGTTTTCATTGCCATTCTCGTAGACGATGCCATACCCATTTTCCATTTCTATATTTGGTTTCCGTACCTATATCCATTTTCCATTTTTGTATTTGGTTGCCATACTCATAGCCATTTCTGTTTTCATTTTCGTAGTTGATGCCATACCCCTTTTTCGTTTCTGCATTTGGTTGCCATACCCATAGCCATTTCCGTTTCCATTTTCATAGTCAATGTCATACTCATTTTCCGTTTTCGTATTTGGTTGCAATGCCCATTTTCGTTTTTGTGGTCGATGCCATACCCGTTTTTCATTTTCTGTCGTCATACCATTTTTCATAATAATGACACAAAAAGAACTAATAATGGCGTAAAAGAAATACGCTAATAATAATGTTAATCGAATATACAAGGGATGAGTTTACCATTTTTCGTCTCTGTTTCTGCTTCTAACTCGTATTGTTTCTGTTTTTGCTTCCAACATGTTGTCGATTTAGTTTTTGCTTTCGTTTCCATTGTTGATGGGCGTTTGATTTAGTTTTGAGCGTTTTGGAAAGGGTTTCTTGAGGTTTTCTCTCACTCTCAATGAAAGCACCAAAATGTAAACAATTTTTTCCTCCACACGAGTAAGATTTTTTTATAATGATCAGAAGAGAGAGAGATGCTCGGGGTAAAACTTTTCTTGGATTCAATCTCTCATCCCCTTTCATTTATTACATGAACATGTATTTATAGGCATTTTTTATATTGATAAATTAATAAAAGAAGGGAGGGAATGGCCACACTCCCCCTATAATTTCGGTAATGTCACCATGTTCCTAGGATTATCTCCATGCCTTGCTTGTTTCATCAACTGCAAAATTGACTATATTACATTATAATTGCTGAATTAATTATGACCGTCCGATTTCTTCCAGCGGTTCTGATCTCCTTCTTCTTCCTGTTATCACAGTTGGAGATCTTCTCGCTTCCTCTTGATTGGTTCTCTTCCATTCACGTGGCATGGTGAAGATTTTACACTTGTTCAGTCATGATAATTGAATTGATAAGAAAAATGATAAACGAGAATTGTATTGATGGAAAAACATAATTAAAATGATAATCTATTAAATAATTTACATGGATTTTGGAATATAATGATTGGTATAATTATATTTTCGTGGAAAGTTATAATAACTAACTAGAATTGCTTGGGCCACACCTAAGCTCACAGCCCCAAAATGTTGGTCTTAGCGCGCGGCCATATTAAAAATTAAATGTTTAATAAAATAAAAACTTTTGATAAAATAAAAGATCGCAACACTACGATAAACTTTTATTGAAAACCATTTTCAATCAATCATAATCTATTATATATTTATATATTAAATTTACAACAAACAAGATTATGAATCATATACATCTTGTAGTTTAAATCAAGCATCCTCAAGAAACCAATCGATTTTATTAACCCTTAATCATAGAAAAATCACTATTTTGTGTTCTTCTCGCAATTCTTGATTGATGAATTGATTCTCTGATTCAATTGATTGATCATCTTAGGCTATCAGAATAATATCTGTATATTTTTCTTGATAATGGCATATAAGATATTTTTGCATAATTTAAATAATATTTAATTATAAAATTGCTAATAACAGTGGGATCCACTGCTATTGTGCACAACTCAGAGTGCTGCCTCACGGCACACCGCAGTGTCATGTGGCACTACATTGTCGCACACCCACTACTTTAATGCCACGTGGCACTATACTAGTCCGTGTCAATCCCTGATACTCATTCAGTGATTGACACATGATAATTATTGCATATTAAATATTTATTTTAAACAAATTAAATATCTAAATATTTGTTAATTCATATTATCATATATGATTATCCATATCAACTAAATTATATGTTATTTCATAAATAACAGATTTAGTTAATCTAAATTATTATCTAATAATAATTTGATCATTTAATTTCATAAATTAGATATTTTGTCTCACTTATCGATCATTAAAAAATCATTAATTATTCGTATATATATTAATTCTGAAAATTATATTAATATATATAAATAATTTAATTAATTAATCGCACATAATTATCTCATAATTATGTACTTACCCTAGAATAAAAATTCATTTGCAAGTAAATCATTTTCTCATGTCCTAAAATATTCACACCCTAAACTGTGTATTATAGAGGTGACTTGGGAACCATGGACCTATAATCCTAAGTTTCAATAAATCAGATTATTAATTAAACTCTTTAATTAAATAATCTTATTTATTAATTATATTATTACTCCACTATAAATATGGAAGGAATTGCACTCTTAGAGATTATAAATTTTTTTTACAGAATATTCTCATGTAGTCCAGTGATATAATCATTTCACGTAGTTCTGCCCTCCAATTATTGGTTCGTAAATTAGAACTGATCAAAATTACCGTTTTACTTTTCTAATTACCTCCTGATCTTCAAGTACCATTAATCCACTAATGGATGACTAATTTATAATCTTATTATAAATTTGAGCTCAATAACCATTTGGTTTCAAAATTAACACTTAAGTGAACCAATATACGATCGGTTAGGAAAGCTTGGATTTCAAATATTGTAAGATCATGTTCTAGTCATCCATATTACTGGATCTCCAAAATAAAAGTCACTAGTTTGTTTTACAAACAAACAATAACGAGTGAATCAAAAGATCTAGTAGAGATACATATGAGTTCATGATTACTCAGAATTCAGACTGATCTACATATGATCATCGAATTTATGTGTATTAAAATTTTTATGATAAACGACGTGTTGATAAATATATTAATTCACATCGGTCCAATCATATATAATCTCATTATATAAAGTATATTCACTAAGATGTCTATCTACAACAATGATCCAGATCTAGATCACATGCATTCATAATGCTCAGTGAACTGTACTAGCAACCATTCATTATAGATTTCATAGTTTAATCTGTTTCTGACAATTTTATTCATTATATATGATCTTAATCCTCTCGTACTAATACAAGATCACAGTCTCATTAATGAATATTGAATTTTCATATATTTATATGAGATATTCAACAATAATTTAAAAAAATAATCATAAGAAAAATATAATCATTATTAAATTTCATATCAAATGGTAATACACATGCTTTGAGGGCATAACCCCCAACAATCTCCAACTTTCCCTAAAGAAAATGTTATGCACGTGACCCTCAAATGACTTTGCAGGAAGCGTCTTTGTAAAAGGATCAGCCAGGTTCTGTTCCGACGCTATTTTCATAAAAGTCACATCTCCTCGATGAACAATCTCTCTTATAAGATGATATTTCATTTCTACGTGCTTTCCCCTCTTGTGACTCATTAGTTCCTTGGAGTTCGCTACCACCCCACTATTGTCACAGTACACGATCAATGGCTTGTCCATATCTAAAACTACTTCCAGATTAGTATAGAAATATCTGAGTCAAATTGCTTCTTACGCAGCTTCACAAGCAATTATATATTCAGCTTCCATAGTGGAATCTGCAATGTTGGTTGTTTGATACTTCTACAGACTACAGCTCTTCCACCTAGGATGAATACTGATCCTGATTTTGACTTACGACTGTCTTTGTCTGATTAAAAATCAGAATCAGTATATTCAGTGGGGTTCAGGTCTCCACCTAAATAAACAAGCATATAGTTTCTCGTTCTATTAAGATACTTGAGAATATGCTTTACTGCAATCCAGTGTTCGAAACCTGGATTCAATTGATAACGACTGATAATTCCCGATGCAGAACAGATGTCCAGTCTCATACACAACATGACATACATGAGACTTCTAACTGCTGAAGCATAGGGAACCTTTCTCATATCATCTTCCTCCTGAGGTGTCTTAAGACATTTTTCCTTGAAGAAAATAATTTCATCTCTCGTCGATAGTTGACCTTTCTTGGAATTATTCATAGAGAATCTTTCCAGCACCTTATCAATATAAGATGTCTGAGAAAGTTTTAAGAGCTTGTTCTTTATATCTCTTAGGATTTAGATGCCCAGATTATAGCTCAATTCTCGTAAATCTTTCATTTGGAGTTTCTCAGCTAACCACTTCTTTATTTTTGACAAAATTTTTACAACATTCCCAATGAGTAGAATATCATCAACCTAAAGAACTAAGAAAATCACTATCTTATCTTTGATGTATTTATAAACACATGCTTCGTCAAAGGTAAGATTCCAAGATTTAGATGCTTGCTTTAATCCATAAATGGATTTAAGCAACTTGCATACTTTTTATCTTACCCCTTTTATACGAACCATTCTAGTTACATTATATAGATGCTTTCTTCAAGAGAGCCATCCAGAAAAGCTGTCTTGACGTCCATTTGCCATATCTCATAGTAAAAAATAATGGTTATGGACAAAAGGATGCGAATGGATTTTCGCATGGCCACAGTGGAGAATGTCTCTTCATAATCGACTCCATCCATTTGTGTATAGCCCCTGGCTACTAACCATGACTTGAAAGTCTCTACTTTCCCATCTGCACCTCTTTTCTTCTTGAAAATCCATTTACATCCAATGTGACTGACATCTTCAGGTGGATCTATAAGTTTCCATACGAAATTGGAATACATAGATTCCATTTCCTGGTTTATGGCTTCTTGCCATTTCTACTTTTCAGGATCATCCATTACTTCTTCATAAGATAATGGATCGTCCTTATTAATGTCTGGCACAAGGACATGTGCTTCTAGTTCGTAGCGAATTAGTTGCACCAGGGTTTCCTTTGCAAGAACTATGGTTTCTCTGGTTTTTCATTTATTAGTAGAAATTGAAGGTGGTCCGATCTTATCAGCTGCTAATTCCTCGAGAACTACTTTGCTACGAGGTTTGTAGTTTTGCATATAGTCAAGCTCATGGAAGGTTGCATTTGTCGACATAAACCCCCTTTTTATCCTTGTGACTATAAAAGTACCCACATCTAGTCTCTGGAATATAGCCTATGAATATGCATACCTTGAACATTGAGTCTAACTTTCCGATCTTAAGTCTAAGAATGTGAGTTGGACACCCCCACATAAGGAAATGACACAAACTAGGTTTAGAGTCATTCCATAACTCTAAAGGCGTCTTGCTTACAGACTTAGATGGTACTCCATTCAAAATGTATGTTGGTGTGTGTAGTGCATATCCCCAAAATGTAAGTGACATTGATGGATAGCTTAACATTGACCCAACCATACCCAATAAGGTTCGATTTTTCCTCTCTACAACACCATTTCGTTGTGGTGTTCCAGGTGCTGTGAGTTGAGATATGATTCCACACTCCAGCAAATAATCCTTGAAATCTAAATTCAAATATTCACCACCTCAAACAGATCGAAGAGTTTTCAATGATTTACCTAATTGCTTTTCATTTTCAGCTTTAAAGTTTTTAAACTTTCCAAAACTGTCAGACTTTCTCTGCATTAGGTAAGTATAACCATATCTTGAGTAATCGTCAATAAATGTGATGAAATACTCATAACCACCTCTAGCTTGTACATTGATCGGTTCACAAACATCACTATATACTAGCTCGAGTGGTTCCTTGGCTTTTTTACCCTTTCCAGAGTAAGGTATCTTGGTCATTTTACCCTCTAAACATGATTCACAAACATGAAGAGTTCTAACTTTTAGTTCTCTCAAAGCACCATGCTTTGTTAACATGTTTAACCTATCTCATATATCCCAACCTAAGATGTCACATGTATATGTTATCATCATCGTGATAAACTCTTTATCGTTTGTTACTTTGAAGTTTTGCTACTTTAAATAATTCAGAATCATTTAATGCGCGTTCAGTCAGTTTAAGTATATACAGTCCGTTTATTACTTTTGCATGACAAATATCAAATTCTTTCTTAGAAATAATAAACTCTTTATTAATAAAAGAAATTTTGAATAATTGTTCTTACAAAAATGAAAGAGAAATCAAATTTTTAAAAAATTCATGAATATAATAAAAATTGTTCAAAATTAAATAATTATATCTAAAAAGTAAATGAATTGTCCTTAATACTTTACCTTTTTTTTTTTCAAAATGACATCGCCATCATCCAGCTCCCTTGACAAATCAAGCATCAACAAAGAAGAGAATACACGGTTAGTATCTCCTGAATCAATTATCCATGATGACAAATCACATTTCACTAAACAAGCTTCAAGTACAAGTAAATCATAATTACCTTTTTTTTTCTTTTGGAGAGATACTTGTTACAGTCTATCTTCCAATGACCTTCACCCCCACAATGGAAACATTTTCCTTTAGCCTTGGTATCTTTCTTGTTCTTCTTGGTTTTTGGCGATGTCTTGACTTTCTTTCCTTTCTTGTTCATACATTTGCCCTTTCCATTGATCTTCTTCTTCTTGTTACTTTTAACAGTGGAAGAAGGCTTTTGCTTGGCAATATTTGCCTCGCCTTCTTTGGTCATTCTAAGGTTGAATGACTCAAAAGTCAGTAGTTCATTCAACAATTGAGTCATGTTGAATTGTAATTTGTTCATAATATAGTTGGTCGTGAAAGCAGAAAAAACGTGTGTGAGCGACTCAAATATAATGCTAATTTGAGTATGCTTAGTAATGATCACTCCATGTACTTCTGCCTTAATTGCATCTTTAAAAATTTTACTATCACGACAAAACCTATTGCCAGACTCTAAAAATCTCCTATGACCCATGAAACAATTTTTTTTACTATATTTCAAGCGTTGATAATATGTCTCATAATTACAATGAGGGCAAGTAAAACATGAATGTGTACTCCACCCAGACAAATTGTCTAGTCCTGAAAAGTCACTAATTGTCCACAACAATGTCGCATGCATCTTAAAAAATTTCTTCCTTGATGCATCGTATGTATCGACACATGTTTCTCATAATTCTTTCAATTCTTCTATCAAAGGTTGCAAATACACGCCCATATTTCAGGAATATAAATCAGACTACATTACTATTTGCAATAAATATAATAAAAGCTTAATATTTTGCATAAAACAAAATAGTCGTATATGGTCCCATCCGGTTTCCCATTCTTTGATTCAATATCCTCTAATTCAAATAGTGTTTTATGGTCAAGTTGGGTTGGTGTAATTAGTTAAGCCTCCATACCCATACCCTAGAGGTCGTGAGTTTGAATCATATTTCTCCATTCCCCTTAGAATTGATAATGTAACTTTGATAAAAAAAACAGTTCTTGTGGGTCCCACGCTAAATTTAAATCCGCTATTTACCGTTCTAAATTTGAATCCAAAAAATTTGTAAACCTCAGATTCAATATACGAATCTCAATCTTAAATCATAATTTGATTACTACGAAAACAAAAGCATAAATTAAAGGTATCTTTATTTAAAAAATATATATATGGATTATGGGCAAATTAGTCACCTTTTAAATGTTAAAATAAAGAAAAATTGAAAAATACTATTTAACTATTTATTTTCAAAACATCATATTTAGCTTAAGGCGCACAAAAAATGTTCTAAATGTAGGGGAGAAAAAACACTCGGGCTATAGGTCATTAAAAATATTTTTTAACAAGGCCCGATATCTCTCATTTCTCGGGTAGGTCACATATTAAGTCCAAACTGAGGACTCATCCATGATCGAAGTTACCAGGATGACCGAGGCACCCTCCACGACCCCACCTATAATTACACTATTGAGGTCACACGAATGATGATGTAATCACATACCTAGGATCGTGCCTACTCGAGATAACCGATATCATTTTCTTGTCACAATAAGATATAATAATCAGTCAAACAGACAAATGATAGGCACACATCAAATCTATCAGGCAATCTCAATGGTTGTTAAAGAGGATAAGATGATAACTAAAATATCCTGATCAGATAATATTCTCCATGAGAAGGCCCAGCGCGACGCGTGACTCGCGTTTCCACCAGAGGAATGCCCAGCACGACCCGCGCGCCCAGACACTGCCTGCACGGAAACTTGACCCGTAAGGCGACCCGCACCTGTGACCCAATCCACGACCTGACTCTTGTCTTTCTACATGACCAGGTCGTGAGTCCTGGCCCCTATTGCACAGGCCTCACAACGTCTCAAATTGCCCAATGTCTAACCCTTGCTTTTCACAAACCAGGCCTAATCAGTCAATGTTGCCTAATTCTGAGTAAAAGAAAAATGGCGGAGCAAATACACAATAAATACAAACTCAAGGAAAGATTTATATACGCACAATAATTATTATTATTTTTAAGCAATTTATTTACTTATTATTTATTTTAATTACAAAATTCTATTTGTTTAACTTACCCTATTTAATGTGTTATTAACATCAGGAGAATAATGCAATTATTTGCATCAATATTATTTAATATCTCAGACATGAGTGACCTTCAAGTTTGGGACGCAGACCACATAACTCCGATCAGCATCATTCTAAATTTGTTATTCCCTCAAAATCATGAGTCACATCGATGATCTTCATTAAAATTTTGAGGAAAATAGTACAAAACATATTATTTAGCATCTTGAACAAGAGCAAGTTTTAAGATTCGGACATAGACCACAAAACTCATATATGTATTATTTTGGATTTTTATTCTCTTGATATCAAGAGTCACATCGATGATGTCTATTAAATTTGAGATACATTATTTATTTTTTATGTTCGAATTTACTATTCTTTTCAAGAATATTTTTTAAAGCACTTTCATTTAGTATGATATCAAGTAGGGGTGTTCAAAAATGTACCGAACCGATTGAACCGATTGAATCATACTGAAAATGAATGGTTCAGTGGATTCTATATATACCAACGGTTTGGTTAGGTTCGACTTAGTAGAAAAACTAAAGTTTCAGTTCAGTTAAAAAAATTTACATTTCAAACCGAGCAGAACCCAATTGAATTGAATTATAATAAAGCATGTCATTTTGTATAACAGTTCACTCATTCCCCCTTCCTTCCAGCATGTCGTTTTATGTAAGCATAAAGGCTTCACTTAGGGTTTTTTTTACATTTTCATTTCAGTTTCTTCCCCCTCCCCCTTTAGGCTTCAAGCGGCGACTGACTCTCCTCCCCATCTCTGTCGCCTGTGAGCGATGTTTGTGAGTGAGTATCAGGAGCGGCGATGAAAAATGGTGTGATCTCCTCCCCATCTCTGTCGGTTTTATTCTTCTTTATGGTTCCCTTTCTCCTTCCCTCCCTCATGTTTCTCTTTCTCCTTTCTGAGTTGTACATTCCTTCTCTGTTCCTTCTCCGTGTTCCTTCTGAGTTCTGCATTTAGGGCTTGAGATTCAGGTTTCTGAATAAACAATCTATGCGTTCTAGGCTACAATGAGCAAGCAATCTTAGCGTTCATTCTTTGGGACTTCTGAGTTCTTTATTTAGGGCTTGAGATTAGGGTTTCTCAGTAAACAATCTATGTGTTCTGGGCTATAATGAGCAAACAATCTATGCGCTCCTTCGTTAGTATTTCTTAGTTCTGCGTTTGGGGCTTGAACTTCAGTGATTCTATGTTTAAGGTCGTTGGTGATTCAATGTTAAGGTTGAACTTTGGCTAAAACAAAACTGTACAAGTGCCGCAGAACCGTGGAACCGAGCCATAAGTCACGATTTGGTTCGGTGCAGTTCATATGAGTTTCACGGTTTAGTTCGATTTGGCATATTGTTGAACCACAAGTTTTGGTCCGGTTCATTTTTTCCCTCAAATAACCGACCGAACCGAACTGTAAACACCCCTAATATCAAGTATGAAGCCATTATAAACAATGAGATCCTAGGACATAATATAAAGTCTCATAATCTCTTAATTATATCACCATGATACCTCATCACGAGGTCTATAAATCGCTTGGGCCTACTTGATAAATGACAATAAACGAGAAATAATAGTACGATGCAAATCCCCTAGGAATATATAAGTGTAATTAAAACATGAAAAATGCTCCCACGAGAGAGCAAATATGAGTGCAAAGACTCGAGATATCACAAATTACGCAAATGCTCCCACGAGAGAGTAAGTATGATTATCAAGATTGGAGAGGTCACGGAATATGCAAACGTTCCCATGAGAGAGCGAACATAATTATCAAGACCAGAGAGGTCACGAAATATGCAAACGCTCCCTCTCGTGAACAAAATTATCAAGACCTGAGAGGTCATAAAATACACAAATGCTCCCACGACAGATCGAACATAATTATCGAGACTCAAAAGGTCACACATGATGCAAATGCTCCCACGAGAGAGCAACCATAATTATGAAGAACTAAGAGACCACAAATTACGCCAATGCTCCCACGAGAGAGCGAGCATAATTATCAAGACCGTAGAAGTCAAAGATTACACCAATGCTCCGGAAGATATCAAACATGATTATCAAGATCCGAGAGGTCACAAATTATAAAAATGCTCTTATGAGAGAACATACATAATTATCAAAACCCAAGAGGTCACAAATTATGTAAATGCTCATGTGAGAGATCAAGCAAGACCCGAGAGGTCATAGATTACACAAACGCTCATGCGAGAGAGCAAACATAATTATCGAGACCTGAAGGTCCGCTACCCAGAATGCTTGGCCAACACGGTAAAGGAAAAGATGAAGAATAAAAAGTGGAAGTCCTGTATAGGGTTCAATGACCCGTATAGGGCATGCCCAAAGGACAACATCCATATTCCAAAAATTAATCAATTGATAGACGCTAGAACGGGGCACGAGATACTTAGTCTCATGGATGCTTTCTCCAGGTACAATCATATACCCATGCCTTACTTAGACGAAGAGAAGATATCATTTTTTATTTAAGAGGAGGAATTAGTGCTACAAAGTTATGTTGTTCGGACTGAAGTACGTACGAACCACCTATCAGCGCTTAGTCTATAAAATGTTCCAAGAGTACATGCGGAAAACGATGGAAGCGCTCAGAGAGTTTGACAAAGATATGAACCTTAGACTGGAATCAAGGCTCAAGAACTTGCTGACTTTGTGGTAGAGATGACACCACCCCAAGAGAAAGATGACTCAAGCCATACAGAATATGTCATGCAAGATGACACGATGGATAGAGACACAAGGAAAGAACCTTCAGACATGGTCATTTTGCCCTACATGGAAGGGGCGCTCAACATGGATGCTTTGCAAAATCATGCGGAAGCAAAGCTGGACTGATACTCAAAACATCAGAGAATACCATAACTGAAAGGGCGATGCGCTTCGCATTCAAGACATCAAACAATGAAGTAAAATATGAAGATTTACTCGCATGTCAACAGAGATTCTCCAGCTAGACACAAGGATGGGGGCAAATCATAGCAAAGTTCTAAAATTGAATGAAGGATTCAAATAGTGCTATGTAAAGTAGCTATCCCGAGCACACGATATGCTTGGATGAAAGACCTCGATAAAAGTCACGGTCGCCGAGGCTTCCTACTCACCAAATATGACTAAGAGATAAAACCCTACATTGGGCAAAAGGACCACGAAAGAATCTCGTGGCACCCGAGCACATAAGTTGCTTGAATGAAAGACCTCGATAAAGGTCACAGTCATTGATGGCCTCCTTTTCACCAAAGATTGATTAGGAGAAAGACCCTACATAGGGCAAAATGACCATGAAAGTATCTCGTGGCACCCGAGCACATGAGATGATAAGACGAAAGACCTCAACCAAGGTGACGGCCTAACGAGGCCTCCTGATTACAAAGGATGATCCAGAAAAAGACCCTTCACAGGGCAAAAGGACCACAGAAGTATCATGTTGCACCTTAGGTCAAAAAACCCTCGGACGAAAAACCTCACCCAGGGCGACGGCCTAACAAGGCATCCTTATCACATAAGATGATCTGGAAAAAGACCCTACCTGGAGCAAAAGACCACGGTAATATTTCGTGGCACAGATGTACATGAGATGCTAAGATGAAGTACTTTGATAATGGTCACATTCACCTAGACCTCATAACTTACCTAAGACGAATATAAGAAAAGACCTTACATAAGGTAAAAGGATCACTGTAATATTCCATGGTACCTGAAGTCGCCAGATGATTATGACGGTCACATAGACGACTATACATTCGAAGGCACACAAATAACTATGATACTCTTAGTCACACAGATGACTAAGGCACACAAAGTCACCCAATGACTATATTGGATCCAAAGACACACAGATGATTATAACACCCAGCGTCACCCAGATGACTATGGGATTCCAAGTCACACAGATGGTTAAGTACCCCAAGTCACACAGATGTCTAAGTACCCTCAGTCACACAGATGACTAAGTACCCTAAGTCACCCAGATGACTATATTACTTTATGTCACATAGATGATCAAGGTACCCAAAGTCACCAAGATAACTATGGTACCCAAAATCACAATGATGAAAATGACACCCAAGTCACACTGATAACTATGGTATCGAGATTAGCCAAAATCCCAAATCACAAAGGATCTTGGTACTCTACCAAAGATGACTCTAAAGGACCTCACCATCAACGACTCGTTAAACATGATTTTAGCAAACAAGGCAAGAGGGCTCTAAAACCTTCCGCTAGAATCTCTGTGCTTATGTGTTTGCGCATGTAACGTCACAGTGTCAAGTTGACCTCACAGTAAAGCAATCCAAACGGACTGGCTGTCTCAACACAATCACGCACATCACTACATGAAGAAGTTCAAAATTAATCAAGATAATGACATATTTACCAAGAGTCAATTGACAAATATGATGAAAGCTCGTCTCAGTCACAAGATGGATTGAGACGCCATCAAGAACCAACAACTAATACTTAGATATTTGGACACAAACTCTACTGTTTGACGATCTTAACGCCAACATATGCTTAATACTCAATGAAGTGCAAAGACAGAGTCTTGGGTAAAAGCTCATGGCTCCCTCCACAACATACTTCCCGACTTTATCTCTATGTTCCAGACTCAAGAAGTGGGGGCAAACTGTAAGGGAGAAAAAACATTCGGGCTAAACCCATTAATAATATTTTTGAATAAGGCCCAACACTCCCATTTCTCGGGTAAGGCCCATATTAAGTCCAAACTGAGGACTCCTCCATGATCGAAGTCACATGATAACAGAGGCACCCTCCACAACCAGATCGATGGACACGACCCCACCTATACTTACACTACTGAGGTCACACGGATGATAAGGTAATCTCATACCTATGATCATGCCTACTCGAGATAGTCAATATCATTTTCCTTTCATAATAAGATATAATAATCAATCATACAGAGAAAGGATAGGCACACATCAAATCTATCAGGTGATCTCAATGGTTGTTAAAGAGGATAAGATGATAACCAAAATATCATGATCATAGAATATTCTCTATGAATATCTCCATTTCTTATCATAATAAGGAAGAAGATACACTGAACCTGGACATTTAACTGATACATAAAATCATTATTAATATATGATGATCTCTATTAAACAATAAGTAATTCTCCATATTGCTAATATTATTTTAAACACTCTACTGACTTGATCATCAAAGTGCATTAGGGGGAGCACCATCGGTGCCCTGCCTATTGCTTTCCCGATTGTTCTTGATTTTTACAAATCTCAAGGTGAATCATTGAGCGGCGCGTGACGATCCTCTTGACAATCGGTGCGAGCACATTTTTCGCATCAACACTAAATGGTGCAATTTTTGAAAGAGAAAATTATAGTGAATGGCTATATATATATATTAACAATTAGTCAAAAATATATTTAAAAAATGACTGAGAAGAAAAGTGTGTACAGTTTCACAGACCTCAAATTGAAACATAATATACAAATATAAGCTCTTAGTACATAGTTTTTACAAATTGTATGCATGTATATACTCATGAGATATACAAATACATGTAAATAAATTTTAGACTTAAAAAAACGATCATTTTTATGATGCATTAGTTTTTTGCTATTTTCTTAGTGATCGTTTTTAACTAGACTACTCCCTTAATTTATTCGAAATCGATCAAAATAAATATTCCAGATTTTAGTTGAGTTTAGGAGTTGTCCTTTAGATGCAAAAATTGTTCTTTCTAGCTTTCACCAAGCTAGTTTTTCAAATATTTTTCAATTCATCTTGTCCCTCTCAATCAGAATTTAACCGCAGATAAATAAAGAGAGATACGAACGCTTCGAACTTTGACATTTGAAAAGTACGGCAGGGCGGGGATGTGTAAATGTCTTTATGGACTATGTCCCGCGTCAGCATAATAATGATGATTTCAGCTGAACTTGAATATAAATCGGACATCATTATTATTAGCAATAAATATGATAAAAGCTTAATATTTACAAAACATCATAAATAGTCTTACAAGCTTTCATTTTGTATACTACATATACAAATGTAGAATTTAGAAAAAAAATCTCTACACAATATTATATCTATATATATTTGAAATTTTCTACACTATTTTTATGCTCATAATTAAACTTACAAAATCATTTGAAGAGTTTTTCAAATTTTTTTAGTTTCGAAGAAACACGTTTGGACAATATTAGCTCCAAACATATTTGAAACTTTTTATATTATTCTTAAATTTAAAATTAAACATACAAAGTTATGTAAAGTGTTTTTCAACCATTCTATTTAAATCATCATCTTTAGATTTATTTTCTCCTCATTTATTTACTACGTAAATATCAAATGATAAATTATAAGCAAATAATAAATCTCACCCGGTATCTTGTTCGCTAATTATTTTAGGTAGCATGGTTAAAAAAGTAAATTTAGACCATCTTAAAATTTAATGAAAGAAAATTAGTATCAAGCGAATTAGGTGAATCTATTTTCTATAAGTAACTTAACTCACTCCATTTGAACCAATATGACTTTTAGTTTTTCATAACTCATATATTTTTAATAATTAAAATGGAAAATGCGAATGTACTAGAGAGAATACTAAGAGACTTGTCAATTTAGATATCCATATAAAAGAGACGATAATTTTTGTCTAAAAATTTTCTTCCCACTTAGCCTCATTTATATACTATAGTTAGCTACTTCTAGTTTGCTTCTACCCCATGTAAAAATGGATCTATTTCGCTTTACACAGTTCATATATGTCAATGTTTAGGATCTTTATAATGATATTGTGGATTATAGAATTTGATTGAATATTAAATATGTTGAATATGTTTTAGCTATCTCTATAGTGATTTTTACTATTTTATTCAATGTATATAGTTACATTAAGATATGTTTATAAACTATGTAGACGTACTTTTCATATTGAATTTTTCTAATAAAAACGTGTAATATACATTTAATAGTCATAACTAAACGTACTGCATATATTTAACTAATTGTTTTATCGTTTAACAGTTGTATCATATTTGATGAAGATACTACTCACTATGCATGACCAGCTGTCACACTCTCGCTGAACCTAAAAGAATTTTTCCACGCTACATAAAAAGATGAGAAGTAAAAACTACCACATTCCATGTCAGTCACTTTTTAGTACCAATGGATAATCACTTCACTATTAAAAATGCTGGTTTTAAGAATGAGTAATTATGGTTCTATGATATTTACTGCCCAACAGGAGAGCGGACAACTAAAATGTTCTACTTATTGAACAGGGTCCTATGTTCAGTTCGCAACCCCTCGATACCGAAGGCATCGTTGGGGTGATCTCGTAGTTCCTACAGGGTTGAAACGATGGGGTCAACCAAAATAATTTATTGACTTTTTGAGCACATATTGTAGGGTGGGTCTCGAAAAATATGAAAGATCTCCTTCCAAGCCGTACATTCCTTTCCAGGTCTTCGGATACAACCCAAAAGGGTTTGCCCGTTCTTTGTACATAAACCTTTGTGATGGTTTCATGTAGCATCAATATTTATTCCGCTTCCAGGATAAAATTTCTTATATTCTACACTAAAAATTTATTATCAACCAATTGAATTATCACGATTGAAATTTACCTTATCTCAACAAATCTTATATATATAAAGTTTGGTATGCGTTAAGTGTCTTATCTAATCTTGTACCAAGTGTCCTACCAAATTGAAGCAATAATTTAATCTTTTGTATTGTATTATCTATTAATTAAACATAATAATTCATCATTCTATAGAATTAATTTGTGACCTGTTCCTTATCTTAATATGCTATTATTCAATATTTTATCTTATTTGCTTTTATAATATTTACTTAAATTAGTAATTATAGACATGTAAAATTGATATAGATTTAGTGTCTATCCTACCGTGCCATAAACTTTGCATGATGTGATTCAATTTAAATAAATCAAGGATAAAGTCCACGCTATCCAATTATATATATAACTAACTTTTACAATTTACATAACATTAGATAACTATGTACATAAAAAACATTACTATTTATTTTGTGTTTATTTCATTTGATTTAAAAAATTAGGTATATTTTGATTTCAAAAAATCTGAAAATCTGTATATTGTGCCACATGTTTATATCCAATTTTTAAACAACTAGATAAATAATATTTAAAAATCATGATGAAAAACTAGATAATGTTTAACAATAAAAAAGTATTTAATTGCCGTCATTTAATTTTTTTGTCAAAAAATAATTAATTATAATTATAAAATGGTACAGTCATCTTCATAAATTCCACATTTAAAATAATAATTTATTTTCTTACCATTTTATTAAATCATTATAATGCAACTTTTCCTATTCACCAATAGTTCACACACGACCCTTCAATTTCCAAATCAATTGAGGGTTCGTGAAAATAGTGTTGGCTTTTGGACTTCTTTTATTATGTTCTTTACAACTGAAAGACTATAAATAGGTTATAATGAATGACGTATAATATTTTCAATTATTCTTTTTGTATCATAATAAAGACGTGATAATGAATGACGTATAATATTGTTTGTGCAAAGTTTGAATTAAGAAAGCATTGAAAATTTAAGGGAGTAAAAAAATCACAAAGGTATGATATTATTAGACAATAATATTAGCGTCAAGATTTTTGTCATTGATATTTATCATAATTTAAATTTTTAAACTAAGTTTTATACATGTAGCATAAAATTTTTCTTAAAACTGTGTAGCACAGATATTTAACTAGTATAAAATATAGATAGAGCTTAAAAACATGAACAATAAAGATGCAAAAATAATGTCTTACTTTTAATAACTTTTGATGTTCTCAAATATTATTCCATTTAAATCATATACAATTCTTAAAGTTAAAGTTATAAATAACTATCATATGACCATACGTATAACTAACTTTAGTGCATTAAATTTGACTTTGGTGTGCCGAACTAATTAAGTGGAATTTATGAACTCTATGAAAGTTATAGAAATTATAATATAAATGTAGGCATACTTAATCCAAAAGAATGTATGAAATTCAATCAAAATTAAAGTAGTAAAACTGAAATTAAATTAAAATTAGCTAGGACAGAGAATCCAAAAAATACTTCCAGTGGTTTTGCTTGCTGCTGCCTGTGGTGGTGGTTTTGGAGTCGAGGCATGGGGTGAGAGGTGGGAAGGAAGGCACAGACTGAAAAATATATCTGCGGGCACTTTTGACGCACGCTGAAGAGTTTGAAATAAGCTCGCGCATACGACCGTCATGAGGTGGTGAGACTCTCTTTTTGTTTGGAGAAACTATCTTGATATTAGGAATAGAAGGCTCTTGCAAAATCTCAGGTGTATCATCTACACCCCCAACTTCAGAAACTCTACTGTCAGGATCCAGCATCGTTGTAGACTGAATTAATGGAGTGAGTGATGAACCACCCTCACGACAAAGTGATGAACTGACATGAGAAAAAATAGTTTTTCCAGACAACGATTGCACAGGATGACTTGGTATGGGGATTGAGGGAGAATTAGTAGGTGGATTATGAGGCCATGAAGGCCAATACCGCAATGAAGGCGTCGGGGGTGTGAAGTTGAAAGAAGCTAAAATATCCTCAAGTGAGAAATCATTGTCAAGTGCAAACGATTCTAGATTCTCATTTAAATTGCTTCCTTGTCCTACAGAAGAAGCACCACAGTTGCCCACCATCACTTTTGATCCAATATCTGTTGCAACAAAATCTCAATGCTAAACAATAAAAATTTCTTTAACAATATTAAATTACAAACAAGATTAAGCAAATTGCTTTGATGCTGAAACGCGTCACTATGATGTCCTATACTAGCCAACAAAGCCAATCCCATTCCATTACCTTTTAATCTCTTCTCGTCATTTTTAATAACAAGAAACTGTGTCGTCCTTTTCAAATTAAAAGAAGCTAAATGTAGTTGACCAGAACAAATTCGTAATATGGACGGAGCATAAAAATATGGAAACTAATAACACATTAAGAATGATGGTGATGCTATAGGGAACCGAGAGGAAAGAGCATTCTTCTTGAAAGTTCATACCTTCTTTCGAGCCATGGATGTTTTTACATCCCTCGCAGCGACATTCACTGGAGCACCCAACTTTAACCTTTACCAAATTAAACAAATAATGCATTAATTAAAAGGAACTTAAATTAGACATGACCAACTTTTTATAGTGCAGAAACAAAACTCAAACCTGATAGCATTCACAATATTTTTTTAAACACCTTGACTTCTTGCAATTGCACCCTCTTCTGTGCCTTGCCAAGGCTGCATTTAATTGGGTTTCATCTTCCTGGGGAAAATATGATAATCAGGTGACGAAGAGAAGCAACTAATCAAAATTGAACTAAGAGAATGTTATACCACATAATTTAGTGGAAGCTCCGAAACATGCTGCACTATTTTTGGAGCAAACGCAAGTGGATTCCGTGATTCAATCTGTCGGCGTGTCTCAAGAATTGTATCTTCTAATTCCAGTCTGTTAAAGCAACCTTGGCAAGCACAACTTTCTATACAATAGCTTCCAGCAGCAAAACAATCACAATAACTGCAAAGAAACAAATTAACATAGAGGAATAACATACATTCAAGAAAAAAATCACGTATAGTAAATAGATCCACTTACAGTTTCAAGCATTTGCTCTTCTTACAGTTGCAACATTTGCGGCCATCACTATCAGGGCACTGCACTGCGTTCTTCCTGGAAAATCATACACACAGCTAAGTATCTTAAAAGAAGAATAAAACCAAGTAAGAGCAAACAATAAGAAAGAGCAAAATACCTTTTCCTTTTGGGGATTGATTTATCAAACTCCTCATGATGATCAGTTCGCTCGGGACTAAACTTTCTTTTCTCATGCATGGCTCCATAATTATTACCAGGCAATAACAAAGTTGAAGGTCGATTGTCATAGCAAGACTCAGAAGGGGCAGGACTTCCCATTTTTAAAGCCTTCTCTTCATCACTGTCTCTAGCTTCAACTGAAAAGCTTTCATAGGTCATATCAGTCCCCAGCAAATGACTAGTAAGAACAGATGCCATATAATGATCTACAGAATCCATGTCTACTATAGCACTGCGACCAATTGCCATAGTATTCACAATGCCATTTAGACGCAACCCAATACCAGATGGCTTCAAAACTACCGAGGAATGATTTCCAATGGAACATGAAGGTGACAAAGCGGCCAAGGGTTGGGACGAATTGACAAATTGACGCACGCTAGCCCTGGCACTTGGAATCCTCAAATGGAATGACTCTTGATTACCAACTTCTATGTTAGTGGCAGATAACGATGGGTTGACGACTCTTATAGTCCGATTTGAAGACTGGAAAATGTTTTCGATACCATTTGAGGGAGGTTCTTCAAACTGAAGGCAGCGTTGATGGCCCATTACGCTTTTCTAAAAAGGAACTTATAAGCTTTCTACCACCTGATCGCCTCTTCTACAATCTTTTCTACAATCCCTAAAGCGATATGAAGCAATCCAAGGAAACCTTGCGAAAAAGGAATTTATAAGCACAAATAAACAGATGAAAGAACAAGAAGTCCTCATATACTAAAAGGAAACAAGAAACCAATACAAACAAAATCAACTAAACCAGAAAAAAGACAGAGGGAAAGACAGAAACTCAGGACAGAAAGCACATTGGATTACTTAGAAACCCAGACAAAATCAAATGAAAAACAAACCAGATTACCCTAGGAAATCGGTTCGAAATACTGAGAGACAGTAAGTTTTTCAAAATATTGGAGAACTTGGAAACCCTAAGAACGAAGAAGAAGGCGTCGCGGGAGAGAGGACAATGGCGGAAAAGAAGGCTGAAAAACGGAGTAGGAGGCGAGCGAGGGAGCGCACCTGTTTTCGCGGGGAACAGCGCGAGCTTGAGGTTACTACCGGGAGAGGGAGGCGGGGAGCTTGCCGTCGAAGCTTGAAGTCATTGAGAGAGAGAGAAGTCAGAAGTGAAGATGCTGAGAAGAAAGTGACAGAGAGGAAGAACGGGAAGACGCAGAGAATAGAGAGAAATTGAGTTGCGAAGTTTGGGGATTTGATTATTCATACTTCGTTTTCTTTTAATTTTTTTTGTAACACATTGAAATCGGCTCTTTAAGCGGCGGGATTTATGCCGATCTTCTCTCCCCTCCACGTAGGAAAAGTCTAACCTCACGAAAACTCGTCATAGATTGCCCTTACGCTACAGCAGAAAATGAGAATCAGATGACCAATTGGAAAGAAGCACACGGCTTGATGATATGGCAATCGATCATTATCATTGAATTAGATCAATGTCCTACAGTTAATTGTTGATAGATTATATCTTATGAAATATTATTATCATACCATTTTGGGTTAGATCTATAGTTAGTTAATTTGAGTACGATGAAAATATATAGTATTATTTAAGAATTAAACGGTCAAACATGTAGAAAAAATTCGATCAATAATCTATAGTACATAAAAAATTGGCTACGATAATTAAACGAGTATCATATGTTTTCATTTAAAAAATATGATATTAAAAAATCGGCTATAAAATTCACAAATATATGTTAATTTAACAACATATTACGAATGTAAAAATAAAAGGTAAAAAATACCCCGACCATTCATATCTAAAATTCAATCTATAATTTACAATCTAGAATGTGTAAACACCTAGAGTTAATAAATTATTATTATAAACAAATATATGACTAAATAAATATTAATACATTATACTATTTTACTCAACTCAAAATTAATATGAAAATATTCATTAATATATTTTAAAAATCAATAACCCTGGCTGTCATTCTTTTTATCAATTAAATTAAAAATAATTATGATTTTATATTTTAAAATAACTAAATGATAAATTATTAAATTATAATCAATAAATATGAAAAATCTTAAAAGTAAAAGAGACTTTAAAATCGTTGCTACAACACTTCAATCAGGCTATTAGATATCTATTTTTTCATATACTTCAACTCTCCATTAGGCCATATCAAAACTCTAGTTACTCGTTGCTGGTGTATGACATCTGTCCAAGCATCCTCCTTGCAGCTAAATGGGAATTCGCGCGTGGACTAGAATGAAACCCTAATGTGTTCAAGCCTTTGAGGATATTCAATCAGGCTACTAAATTACGGATTTAAACATAATACATCAATGCTTTTGATTTGCTGAGAGTTGTTTCATATCGAGAAGAGTAGAAGAAGAAATAGACGAACGGCAAGTCTTTTAAGCTAAATGATTATATATGAGATTTTTAACCTTAAGATCAGAGGTTTTGTTTAGGGGTTTAAGATAATGGTGTATGAGTGATCTAGTCTATATCAAATATGTCTAATAACGTGAGAGTTAGTGGTCGGAGGGTGAATGACAAGCAACTTTAGTCAGCCGTCGGAAGGTGACAAATGCTTTTAATACTCTAAGATAGGTGAGAAAACTCGAGGAGAGAATATTCTCAGTGTTTGATCTCAGGATTGGTGAGAAGTGATCGCCCCCAAATGGTGCTGGGGACCCCACTATTAGATAAGGTCGAGTGAGGATCACACACGTGTCTGTTTCAACCGCATGCAAATCACGTCGAGATGGAAACTGATACCAACAAGAGTCGTGTGTTCAGACATAAACCGATACCAACAAGAATCGTGCTTAAAATGTGATCACACACTAAAGACGTGATACCATGCCTAAAATGTGCCACATCCATAAAACGACGTAACATCGAGAACTGCCCCCAGGGTTCCCTTGACATCTTCGCAAATATCTTTGTGTTTTCATCCCCTAATCTGCAGCGTGAATCCATGGGTGAACGCTCAGTTAGTTTTGATATTCCCTCGAAAGATTTGGATGGTATCAGGATTGACCTCACCCTTGAGGCCACATACTTTAACATTTTTGGATCTCCCACTAGGGCGCACCCTATGTTGCGAGGTGAGCCTTTCGCACGTCTAGTGGCAGCAAAGAAGGCGGGGGTCGAGAGGGAGACCCGTCGAGAGTCTTCTTAGAATGCTCATAGCACTGTAGAGGATCGTACCGGTCTAGCATCTACTATTGAGGTCGAATCAAAATGAAGATACCTCTATCACCAATAGTGGCCAATGCTCTTCTTTTGATCTGGAGTCTTTTACCATGACATTGTCTGGGGTAATGTGGGAGTTTTACGGATTGATGATTGACAGCCTTTGATTCCCATACTTGCAGAGGGCGGAGCAATCGCACACCCGTACCAACTTTAACAACATGAAATGAATGCCCGGGATCCGTCGAATACTCTCGAGATGTTGGCTCAGGTCCTCTACATTATAGAACATTCATCCCATAAGAACACGGACCCCCAGGCTCTTGCTTTCTTGTAGGGTAACTGGTGTGATCTCCCCCTATAGGTCTGGACTTAGACCAGTTTCATCCTCACATTCACACATGCAGAAGGCTTCAAAGACATCATCTCAGAATCAATCATGTAGAAGCTTTTAAGGCATAAATAGCAGAGCGTGCGGCAATTATAGCTAAAGTATAGGCGGAGATGAATGACATTAGAATCAAGATAGGTAAGCATCGTGTTATGCTGGAGCGTTATCCTAACGTCTCGGGCAAACTTTCTCCTGATTTGTTTCCCCAACCGTAGCTTTTGTATTGTCTTTTCTCGTATTCTTGTACACCTGTAAGATATTAATATAAAAGCATGTTAAATTCATAGTGTATTTCCTCATACTTAGCGTTTTACGTCATTTTTACTCGTTGCTTAGCACAATCAATATCTACTAAGAGAATTTATAAATTAAATCAGTATATGGCAGCCACGTTCCGCTAAATAAGTGATAATTGAGATAATTAACATGATGGCTAAATTCCACCTTTGTAATTGTGTGATTTTCAACAAGGAGTTAAGCGATTATTCTGCTTCTCCCCACCCTTTTTTGCAACGGCTAAGTTCCGTTTTAGGGGGGATAGCAACATTGGTTAAATTCTCACTAGACATTGATATTTGATAGAGCGAAGAAAGATGGAACTTGTATTAATATTTGAATATTTTATACATCTTTTCCTTGGCTTACCTACTTTCACTGAAATATCTTACATGCGTTACAAGAACAAAACTTCGTTGAAATGTCTTATGGCCCTAATTGCATTTCAGGAATATCCTACATTAAAAGCTAGGAATATTAAACGAAAAAAATACCATTAAGCATAGTATTTCTTAACGTACTTGAAGTTGACAGTTGTTGGGATGACTTGGTGCGTTTGAGGATCGGCTAGTTAGCAGTACCTGTTATCAGCTATGGAGGCGATCTCGTAGGGTCCTTCCCACTTGGGCTTAAATTTCTTAGCATGTATCACTTTCATCACATGCTCAGCTGCCTTCAGCACTAAGCCCCCCACGGCAAAGGCCCGAGGGCTTCACAATAGCTTCATACGTCTGACCCATGCACTGTTGGTATGCCTTGATGCTTTCCTTTACCTTGTATATTCTTTCCTCTAAGAACTTCAAGTCTCCAAGGCGTTGGCATGTTCCACCCCAGCGGATGACAATAGTTTAGTGGAAGGTACCATCACCTTTACGGGTATCATGGTTTCGCATCTATATACCAATAAGAAGGGTGTTGCCTGAGTAGGGGTACACTTTGACAATCTGTATGCCGAAAGTACTAAGGGTAATAACTCATTCCCGTTTTCTTGAGCTTCGTGAACCATCCTACTTAGGATCCTCAACAACATTTTTTTTGTTGGTTCTACTTACCCGTTTCCCTTGGGGTTTTAGGGGGAAGATCTGTCGTGGTGGATGTTATAGTTCTCGAACAGCTGAGACACCACTTTGCTTGTGAATGCAGTACCGTTCTCTGATGTTATCCTCCTGGGCAGTCTGAATCTATAAATTATGTTCTCTTTGATGAAGTTGTAGACTTGTTCCCCCATCACTTTCTTCAATGCAACTGCCTCAACCCATTTGGTGAAACAATCTGTAGTAGCCAAAATCTATATGTTCCCCTTAGATGTCGGTGAGATCGGGCCTATGAAATCCATCGCCCAAGTATGAAATGGCCAAGGGACCTCCACTAGGTGTAAGGGCACAAAAGATGTGTGTATGGCGTTCCTTAACATTTGACATGCATAACACTTCCTTGAAAACTCCATCGAATCCATCTCCATGGTTGGCCAGTAATACCCTATTCGCAACAATTCCTCGTACAAACGTCTTTCGCCTTGGTGGTCTCCGCAAGCACCTCTATGCACCTCTTCTAATATTGTACATTGTTCCTCGAGCCCAAGGCATTTGAGAGGTTAATCATCAATCCCCCTTCGCAATAATTCTCCCCTCAAAAGAAAATAGACCGAGCTTCTTCTTTTGATGTTAATGGCGTTTGCGGGGATCCGTGAGTAACACTCCATTTACCAGGTTGACTTTCACTTCTTTCGGGTCTGGCAGGAGTTGGCACTTCGGATAATCCTTTCAGAGTGTAAGGGCTTCTTCATTCATGTTCAGCCAATACTAGCACAACCTTTATAGGTGTCTATGTAACAGTGGCCCCTTTATGCAGCAAACATCTTCGTGAAGGCGTTAGAGTCACCTTATGCCTTCCTCAACACTTATGCACCTCGTAAAGACCCCATCTGTTCCCCGATAGAATAGTACTCCCTTCAACTGCACAAAAGTTTTTAAGTCTCGGCCAACCATTATACTCCCTTCATCAAGCCGTCTTCGAACACTATCTCTCCAATCTTGATACACATCCTGCTCGAGGCTTTCAGAACTAGCAGAGCTAGTCTGGACAACCACTTCGATAATGGGGACAGAGTCTCAGACTAGAAGTTTAGAGGCAAGTGCGGCCAACGCATCTGCATGACGATTCTAAGCCCGAGGGGTGTGTGAGACTAGCTTCTCGAACGTGTCAGTCAGTCTTTGGACTTCGTGCCTGTACTGTGTGAGGGCGAGTTCCTTGACAGCAAACTCCCCATTAACCTGGTTAATTGTCAAATCGAAATCTCCCTTCACATTAAGCGACGTTGCAACTTTTTCCTTTGCATACTTTAGGCCAAGCACCAGAGCCTTATATTCAGCTTCGATATCCGTGTAAGGGAATGTTAACTTGTATGTCATTGGTAGGGTCTTCCAGTACGAGCCCTGATCACCTCTGTTATGTGTTGACGATCCATCGAAGGTCAATCCTCATACTACCTCTTCACAAAATTTTACCTCGTAGAACTCCCCTAGGATGGTTTCATCCACAGATTCAAACTCTCCATTCGGGAATCGTGCTAACAGATCCGCAAGAGCTTGGCTCTTCTGCGCCTTCACCATCATCGCCATGATATCAAATTCACGCAACAACATCGTCCACCAAGTGAGCCTCCTATTCAGGGCTGGCCGCAAAAGAAAGCTAATCGGGTTAGACTTGGTCATCAGATGGATTTTATTACCGAGCAGGTAGTGCCGTAGCTTCTGTGTTACGAAGATAAGCACTAAACAATGCATTTCTTTGGGTGTGTATCTCAACTCTGCATCGCGCAAAACCCTACTCAAGTAGTAAATTGGCAACTCTACCCCTTCCTGATCCTGAGCCAATAATGCTCCAATGGATTTAGCTATGGACGTAATGTACAAAATAAGTGGCAGATCACCCTGGGGTGGTACCATGGTAGCGGATGTGAGTAGGACTTCCTTGATCCGCTAAAAATACCTCTGCTGCTCCGATGCCCATCCAAACTGACAACCCTATTTCAAAAGTGGTTGTAGTGCACTAACTGACTCTGCCAAAGCAGAGATAAAAGTCGTGCATATGAAACTTTTCCCAATAAAGATTTGAGCTCTTTCACTGTCCATGGCGGTGGCATATCCCTAATGGCTCGCACTTTTGACAAGTCAATGTCTATACCGCGTTGATGCACACAGAACCCCAAAAACATGGGCTGAGGTACCCAAAAGATGCACTTTAATGGATTAATCTTGACGTGTACTTTCTGCATCTTTAAAAAATGCTCCTAAGTTGTTTGAGATACAGGCACGCCACCTTATACTTAACAACCAAATCGTCTACATTGTCTTCAACGAAGTCATGAATCATGTTGTGAAAGATCACTGGCATTACCCTCTGATAGGTAGCCCCAGCATTCTTCAGCCTTAACGGCATGACAATGTAGTAAAATTTTCTGAAATGAGTCCTAAAAGTAGTCTTTTCAGCATCTTCTGGAGCCATCATGATCTGATTGTACCCACTGAACCCATCCATGAATTAGTTATTCAAGAATCTGTCTATATTAGGTAGTGGAAAATCACCTTTCGGGTATGCCTTGTTCAAGTCTCTAAAATCAACACAACACCATATCTGACCGTTCTTCTTATTCACCGGTACAATGTTGCTCATCCAAGTAGGATGCTCAATCGGCGTTAATAACTTGGCCTCCATAACCTTAGCAATCTCAGATTTTATCTGTAACTCTACTTCGGGTCGAAAGTATCGAGGTAGGTGCTTGACAAAGTTGCACATCGTGGAGACCCCCAACTTATGTGTCACCAGGGTGGGATCCGGCCTCGTCATCTCTGTGTATGACCAAGCAAAAACATCCTGAAATTCCTAAAGTAGGGTCAGTAGGTTCTCTCTTTGACCTCCAGACAGGCCCTTCGCCAGGAAAATGGGTCTCCGCTCTGCTTCCCTATCAAGGAAGACTTCCTCTAACTCCTCCGGTGACGGCGACGGTATTGATTTCGGAGGTTCTTCCAACATTTCGCAATTCATCACGTAAGTCCCATTGGTTAGCCCTTGTTGTTTCATTAATGCCTCATCTAACATTATTTCCTCTGTCACGCCGTCAGGGGGATCAGGGTGTTCCCCTGATCCCGCGCACCATTACAATCGGTACACCCTTTTGTCATTTGGCAACGCCACCCGCGTGACTACTTCGCTGCCCCTTATCACCTTAGTCTTGCCTCGTTTGTCTTCCACCTTCGGCAAGGTGACAGCCGTGATCCTTCTCGGGGCTGCGGTTCCAGCGGAAGCAATTTCATCAAACAATGTGGCTTCCACCATATGAGCTTTTGTTTCGTCAAATGACACTTTCATGGCCGCAATGGTGATATCCTTCCCTTTCCACCTGGACTTGATGCATTGATGCAGTGTAAAGGGGACACACTCATGATCATGGATCCAAGGTCTTCCTAATAAAAACGTAATAGATGCTCTTAGACTCGATGACATGCAAATAGTTCGTAGTGCGGATTGGTCCCACTTGTATCTCAACATTCACATACCCCAACATTCTAACGGGTGATGATGAGAAACCCGTAATGACAATATGTTGTCTAACTAGTCTTCTTTCAAGTATACATGCATCCCAAAAGGTGGTGAGTGATATTACGTTGATCACGAATCCATTATCGATGAGGGCCCTCCTAACTTGCATCCCATTGACCAATGCCTCAACATACAGTGGGCAATCATGCCCTACTCTCCTAACCATGCGGTCTGCATTGGTAAAAGTGATGACACCTTATTCATTCCTTCTTATCTTTCCTGAGGACGGCTGAGAGAAGTAACATTGTGCTCTGGCCTTACTCTACTCAGAGACATTCACCAATGTCCGTGTCACTTGGCGTCGTGCCTCCTAATCTAGTTCTAACGTATCAATAATTTTTTTGCAAACTCTCGTTTGCAGCAACGATTCTATGAAGGGGGCATCTATCTCCATCCTAACGCCTTCGTCTTCTTCCTCTTCATCGACCATGGTTCCTCGCGATGAAGAAGGACATCTTATCACACTGATCATATTCACGTTAACATGCGGTGGGAATGGTTGTTCACCATGACATTTGTATCTTCTGTAATGATTTCCCTCTTCTTGAGCTTATCGTGGAAAATGCGCCTCAAAGTCCTGCAGTCCTTTATTGCATGAGAGGTGTCCCTGTGGAAGCTACTGTAATGAGCCGACTCTGTTTCCTCTCCCGTGGGCAACCTGTCCACCCATGGTCTCCGTACGATCTTATCTTTGACCAAGACGTCCAACAATGCCTCTACTTTGTCTATGGGACAGTGGAAAGGCGGCAAAGAATCCCTCTCATTCCTGTTCCGTTTAGCACCTCGCCCATGAGGTTGCATCATTACCACTTAGGGTGCGTATCTCACGGGTTTCCACGCATGCCCCCACGTTCTCCTTGTTCTGTGGCATTCATCTTGGGCGCTGAAGTGTTGGTGAGTTGAGCGGTAACGTTGAGACGAGAGAATGTAGTAATGTCCAAGTTCTCCAGATGTGCCTTGTACTCCTTAAGTTTCCCGCAAATGCACATCTTTAAGAGAGCCTCCTCTTTCCATTCCTCATGACAGTCGAGAGCCTTGTCCTTGAATCATTTGACAAAAGTCATTAGATCCTCGTATTTCCTCTAAGGCTCGCGCCCTAACTCCAAAATGCTCATTTTTTCTTCAGACATGAAAAACATGGTCATGAAGGTCAAGACCATATGCGGCCAACTCGAGATCGATCCTTGGGCCAAGTTGGTGCATCAGGTGTACGCCCGCTCAATAAAACTCGAAGACGAAGTACAATATTTAATACCTAATTTCATCTAATAGGATCGCCAGTTTTATAAAACAGGTGCGCCTTTTACAGATGTGGCCACACAAACCTGTTTTTAGATGTCACGAGTTCCTTCTGACACGTCACTCTTAACAACGTGACTCGCTATTTATAGGTTTAAATCTCATGTTGTATCCACTGCCCTTGAGGAAAAAAAATAGAATAAGGCAGGTGGAGTTTTCCTATAAAAATACCATTTGCTTTCTCATTTCACCGCCATATTCTGGCTTTTTAACAGAGTGTATAATTTGTTAAACGATTTCGTTGGTATTGTTTTTGGGTGTCTAAAGTGATTTTATAATAATTTAAGTAGTATTACGTGTTTGGTAAATCTGATTTCAAATACATTATTTTACAATTTCCGCTTTTCTGCAGTAGTTTTAAGAAGTAGTGAAAGAGTAGCTTTTAGAAACTAATTCTTACCAAATCTGCAATTATGTCTAAAAACAAATTGATTTTTCGATTTTTTATGATGGTTCTTTTATATTGTTATTTTTTCTATATTTTTTTTTCAAAAATTTCTACTTAAATTTTTAAGAACTAAAGCATTATCTTATTCTAATGTTCATTTTTATTAGATGTTCATACAAAATTATTTTTAGGACGTTTTCATATATTTTGAAATGGTGGAAATTACTTATGAAGTCACGCGAGCAAGGTAGGACCAATCAGCGGATTGCCACTATGGCATAACTGTAAAAAATAAATCTAAGCCATTGATCCTATTATGCCCTATCTAACAGTGTAAGCTCAATCGGTTATTGATGTAGATAAACTTAATCTGATGTTGATAAGCTTTATCCTAGAAGAATATTCTGTTTATCTCTATTTCTAAGGGAAGTAGTCAAATTTTATAATTAATTAAAAGCCTATAAATAAAGTCCAATTGTAAACTCTTTAATTTACTCGTTATTATTGAGTGTGGACAAATTTTCCTTAACATTTTTGTGCTTTTATTGAGAGTTTGAGAATTAACTCAAGGTCTTAACCTAAAATGCCTCGCACTAGATCGCATACTGCATGGGAAGCGGGAAATGATACTAGCGCAGCCGTCAACCCTCCAGATCAAATCACGCAACTGACGGGAGTACGCGACATGGTTAAAACTATCTTGACCGAGATGCAGGGTATGGAGAACCATAATAGTGAAACGCTGTGGAACACCTGGCAAACTATGCATGAGCAAATTACCACGTTACAACGAGAGATAACGGAGACTAGAGCAAAAGTAAGCCAAAGGACTGTGATGAGAGAATGGGGAGGATAAATCAGAATGAAAAATAAAGAGATAGGGTAACCAATCAACCCAATCTGATAGCTAGCCAAAACATTTGCCGTGAGGAAATAGGAGTCACCTCACACGATAGCGGGAGAGAGGCTGAAGGTGAAAACGATCGTTGAACCAATGACGGAAGGGGTCGTGGAAAAGATGTTGGATCGAAAGATGCTCAAGATGAGGAAGTTAGGAGTTGCTAGAGTAACAGACCTGGAAACTTTAACCCGGTCCCTGTTATGTCCAGAGATCTTGGCTGCTCCCATAGCGAAGAAGTTTCCCCTAAGCTTAACTGTTATGAAAGAAAATGAGATCCCGTGGATCATCTAAGTCGTTTAAAACAAGTGATGGCGCTTCACCAACATGAGGATGAATTGATGTGCAGGATGTTCTCAACTAGTCTAGACGAGAATGCATTAAAGTGGAATCATTTTCTACCCCCTTGTTCAATTAATAGGTTTGCTAAAATGTTGTATGTCTTCCTAGAACAGTACACCTATCGGATGATGATGAAAGATTTAGAATACCTATTGACAATCGCAATCAGGAAAGGAGAGTCGTTGCATGATTACAACCATCGCTTCAAGGATAATATGGTGAAAGTAGAGAATTGTGATGATCATGTGCAAGACTGGCATTCAGACGCGGTTTAGATCTAAACTTGCAATTGTTTAAGGATCTGTCAAAAAATAAACCCCTCACAGTGGTATAGACTTTCCTCCAAGCGCAGACATACATAGCTCTAGAGGAAGAAAGGAAGAGCATCCAGACGATGATAGAAAAATAAAATTTAGGACCTCACAAAGATGAAGACAATGGGAGAACGGGAAAATGTGGAACTGAACGGTCGGAAAAGAAGGTGGAAGAAAGAAAGAACGACTTTGAGAAAAGATCGAGGCTAGCAGGTGAGGTCCATCCTCGGGACAATATTAACAACCCTTTAACCATATATGTAAATCAAATTCTTGAAGTCATCAAGGATAAACTGTGGCTGAGGTGACCCCTCCACTTACAAAAGAACCAAATCAAAGAGATAGGGATAAGTTTCACCAGTACCATCGGAGCGCTGACCATGAGACTAGAGATTGCTACCAGTTGAAAGACTACATTGAAAAACTTGTGTAGGATAGACATCTGAAGGAGTTCGTTGTAAGAATGACCAACCAAGGAGGGACATGAATGAATAACGTCCTAGAGAAAAGGAACCACTAAAGATAGTGGATATGATTATTGCATTGACGGAATCTGAGGGTATGACGAGGAAAAAAGGAAGATCTATTGCAAGAAGCCGACTCTCGAGATGAACAATGATCTAGGCAAGACATGTGAAAGCGTACCAATCATTTTTTATGAAGATAACATCATGCATAACAGACACGATGATGCGCTGGTGATCACCATTCAGATTGGAAATTGCTTGCTACGAAGGGTTTTGGTTGATAACAGAAGTGCAGTAAATATACTTCATCGCTTAACACTTGAGAAGACGGCATTAGATGCCCTGAAGCTTCGCAGTACGGGACAACCACTCATTGGGTTCAATGGAACCATAACGTATTCTGAAAGGATTTTAACACTTCTAGTGCGGGCAGACCCGTTCAACCATATTACCAAAACGACAACACACCATCACCTTATAATACAGTTCTAGGAAGGATGTGGATTCACAATATGAAAGTTGTCCCATCAATATATTACCAAACCTTGAAATATCCATCACCAGATAGAGTGCGGACGATTATGAGGGACTAAGCATCAGCCCATTGCTATGTTATACGGTCTCAGCGCTTGATTCCGCAAAGATGAAGGAGATTCATGTTTCTTTCTTGATAACATGAAGGAAAAAGAAGAACAATAACAACTAAATGAGGATGAACCAGGTGAGAGCAACCTAAGATACAAAGCTAGAAGTGAAACCGAACCCGTAAATCTAAGGAACAAAAAGATAACAACCATAGGAGCGGGACTAACTGAAGTAGAAAGATGGAGCTTACAGAGTTTCTTAGTGAGAATGTGGACATTTTTGTAACCATCATGATAGAAATGCCAGGTATTGATGAAAGAATAATTTGTCATAAATTAAATGTTGATCCCTTTACTAAACCCTTGAAACAGAAAAAAGGTCTTTTATGCCCAAAATAAAAACGGTTATCAAAGAAGAGGTGAAGAAGTTGCTCAAAGTCGGGTTCATCAGAGAGATCAGCTACCTAGAGTGGCTGGAAAATATGGTAATGGTGAAGAAGAACAGTGGTAAGTGGAGGATCTGTGTGAATTTTTTGGACTTGAACAAGGCTTGCCTAAAGGATGATTACTCATTATCGAGAATTGACCAGATGGTAGACGCAACATCCGGATATGAGCTCCTAAGCTTCATGGGTGATTTTTCTAGCTATAATCAAGTGAAAATGTTTTACATCATTTATTACTGGATTTAGAATGTTTTGCTATATTGTGATGCCATTTGGCTTAAAAAATACAAGAGCGGCATATCAAAGGTTAGTCAATAAAGTTTTCAAAAGGCAGATTAGGAAAATGATGGAAGTCTACGTTAATGACATGCTTGTAAAGGTGAAAAAAAGAATATACCACATCTGTAACCTGAAGGAGTCTTTCTCTACCCTAAAAGAAAGTAACATGAAGTTAAAGATGAAAAAATGTACTTTCAGAGTGGTAATAGAGAAAATCCTGGGACACCTAGTGAATAGCAGGGGGACAAAGGTTAACCCTGGTCAAGTAACGGCAATCATGGAAGTAAAATCACCATAATCCAAGAAAGAGATCCAAAGTTTAATGGGAAAGTTGGTTGCACTGAATAGATTTTTGGCTAGATCAACCGACAAATGCAGGCCATTCTTTTCAGAGCTGAGAAAGAATTCTGGGCAGCAGTGGGCAAAGAGTGCGAAGAGGCATAATAAAATATCAAAAAGTATTTAGTTTCACCCCACATACTGTCTAAACCTTTACTGGGAGAGGAACTGTTCCTTTATGTCATTGTATCAAAAATCACCATCAGTGCAACACTAGTCAAAGTAGAATGTAAAAATCAAAAGCTAATTTATTTTGCAAGCAAGAGTTTTACAGCCGCAGAAACCAAATACGGGAAAATGAAAATAGAAATGCCAAGTGGGTGATAGAGTTTCACCCCAGAGATAACTAGAAGACTTACCAAGTGGGCGATAGAGTTGGGAACATATGACATCCAATACGTTCCGCACACCGCAATAAAAGCACAAGTCTTTTCAGACTTCATTGTTGAATTCACTCATAAAAATAGGGAATGGGGGAGGACACATGTACTCTATTTGTAGATGGAGTCTCCAACCATTGGGGAGCGAGAGCGGGAGTGGTGGTCCAAACATCATGCGGTGAAACCTTGGAACAAGCATTATCCTTTGATTTTCAGGCATCAAACAATGAGGCAGAGTACGAGGTGTTGCCCGCTGGACTGTGCCTCATGAATGAATTCGAGGTAACGAATATTAAATTTTTTTAGTCGATTTTAGTTGCTAACCGAATCTCAGGAAAGTACATCGTAAAGGATAGCAAAATGGCAGAGTATTCTCAAAGTGCCAAGGGAATGCTACAATTGTTCAAGAACTATGAGATTACTCAAGTTCCCAGAACTAAAAACTTGAGAGCGGACGCACTAGAAAATTTGGGGTCGTCAGCTCAACTCCCATTTAGAAGGATAGTTTTTTGTAGAATACTTTAGCGAACTACGTACAAAAACACCCATGCAAGTGGAGGTAAAATTACAACGGGGAATGGTGAGTTTGATTGGCGGGAGAACATTGTACAGTACCTACTCCATGGAGAACTCCCAGCTAATAAAATGGAAGCCTGGAAGCTCCAATAGTGGAGTGCAAGGTACACCTTGATTAATGAAGAGTTGTATAGGAAGTCATTTTCAGGTTTGTACTTCAAATGTCTTTCTGCGACATAGACTAAATACGTGATGGTAGAAGTGCATCAAGGGATCATTGAGAATCAATCGGGCGGGAGATCTTTAGTCAACAAGTTATTAAACGAAGGGTACTATTGGCCAATGATACATAAAGAAGCAAAGAAGTGTGATAAATGCCAACGATATACTCTCATTCCAAAGATGGCTCCTGAAGAATTGCAAACACTTATAAGCCCATGGTCATTCATGCAGTGGGGAATCGATGTAGCCGGACCACTACTGATGGCTCCTGCCCAGAAGAAGTTCCTAGTAGTTGCAACTGAGTACTTCACTAAGTGGATAGAAGCGGAAGCCCTGGCCAGAGTATGGGAAGAGGAAGTAATGCAATTATTATGGAGGAACATTATTTGTAGGTATGAGATTCCTAAGGTGATCGTCTCTGATAACGAGCTTCAATTCGTCGGAAGCCAAGTAAGGAGTTTTGGCGAAGGGCTTCATATAAAAAATAGACTATCAACCCATTACTACCCTCAAGGCAACGACCAAACGGAGAGATCAAATAGAACAATTCTTGACAATCTGAAAAAATAATTAGAAGCTACCAAAAGGAAGTGGATCGAGGAGTTACCATCGATTCTCTGGGCTTACCAGACAACGCCACGGGAACCAACTGGGGAAACACATTTTGCCCTAGCGTTCAGAGCAGAATCTGTCATACCAATTGGAATTGGGTGCCCCACGATAAGATCAACTATCGATGATGTAAGAAATGTAGAATGGATGATAGAAAACTTTAACTTCTAGGAAGAAAAATGGGAAGCAATTCTGGTAAGAATGATGGATTACAACTAAAAGAGGAGAAGAGACTTCCAGAAGAGGGTAAAAAAAATGGCAGTTTCAGGCAGGAGATCTTGTGTTGAAAAGGATTTTTAAATCAAAAGAAAGTAAATTGAGGCCGAACTGGGAAGGACCTTTCATCGTCAAGGCAGTTACGGGAAACTGGTCTTACTACCTGATGACCAGTGAGGGAAGCGACTAGTCCAAACCTTGCGGGAAACGGGTCTTACTACCTGATTATGTGTAATTGTTTCTTTTGTAATGAATTTTTTTCTATCCGTGGCTTTTTTTTCATTAAAGATTTTCCACGTAAAAATCTTGTGTTTGTTATTCTTTTTATGGAGTTAAAGGAAACGGGCTCCTGAGCTTGAAAAAGCTTAAGTCAATAAAGATTATTTTCTATGGACATGGTCTTCTAAAGGAAACAGGCCTCTAAACTTTAAAAAGCTTAAGTGCATGAAGATTGTTGTTTATGAACATTGTCTTCCAAAGGAAACATGCCTCTAAGCTTAAAAATAGCTGAACTCCATGAAGACTATTCGTCTTCTAAAGGAAAACGGACCCTTGAGCTAAAACAAAAAAGGCTCAAGTCCATGAAGATTGGTGTATGCACCATCATCTTCTAAAGGAAACAGAAAATGCGAATTAAAAAGTAAAAAAGAAAAGGGAGAAAGGAAAAGAAAGAGGAACAAATAGAACTTGGAAAAAAGAAAAGTAAAAAGGAGGAAGAAAGTGAAAGTATACTTGAAAGGAAATTTAAAAAAATGTGAGGAAGAAAAAGCGAGGAGGAAAATGCAAGCTTGAGAAGAATGGGAAAAGGCAGTAAGTACAACAAAGTTTTAAGTAAAAAGATCATCTCATTAATACATTGGAAAACTATGAGAAGATCTTTCACAGGAAATTAAAAGTGCAAGGAAAACTAAAGGAAGACAAAAAGGAAAGTACAAGTTCAACAAAAAAAGAAAAAGACTCAGTCTCTTTAGGAGTAGCTTTAGCAGAAGGGTCAGAGATGTTGGTGGCAACATTGTGGGCAGTGTCTTCCGTATAAGCGTTTAGCTCAGCCTGGACCTCTGGCGGATCTTCAAGAGAAACCTGGGAAGGCTTTTTGGCCAACCCATCTCTATAGCCAGCACAATACACCATCTTTCCAGCCTTGTCGAACAAGGCCTGGAAAGCTTCTTCAGTCTGGCTCTCTTTCAGTACTACCTCAGACTTGGCTAATTTTGCAACTACCAATTTTTCTTTCGTGGCCTTCAACTTCCCTTCAGACTCGACAAGGGACTTCTCGATAACCTCAAAGGACTCCTTAGTCGTATTCAAGGAGTCGACAACCTTCAGGTTGCTCCTCAACCGTCGTGACCGCTTCTTGAGTAAGCCTCTCTATAGTGCCTTGAGGTCAGCCTCATTCTTCTTCACACTCTCATTCTCGACGCTAAGACAGTCGAGCACGTTCTGGCAGTCGGCAACCTTCTTCCGTCAGTTAAACATTTCATGCTCCAAAGAAAGGTAATGCTCTTGAAGAGCATTATGGTGAATAACATCTTGAGAGAAGAAAATCACAAGGTATAAGAAAATGGGAGAAAGAATAAAGTAAAAGTACAAGATTAGAAAGTAAAGTATACCTTCATCAGATCGTGGCTAAGGGAGCATAGATGGTTCCCTATTATCATGCCCCGAGCAGTCGCCATGTCAACGTCAAACTAAACCCCACGGAGCACAATGTGTGTAGATGGGGGTCGTTGAGGAAGCTTACGGTAGCAGGAATGAGAGGAACTCTAGTGAATTGCATTTATCTCCAAGATAGTAGCTTATTCATCCCTCCCTAGAAAATCGGATGAATTCGCATGAATATATTCCTTTGTTCTGAAGGAGGTGGATAAGAAATCAAACGCTCTGGGGGATCCTTCCTTTGAGTAACGAGCGCAGGGAGGACAATAGGAGCAGGAGGACGGAGAGGTGCAGCAAGAGCAGTAGGTGAAACTGGGGTTACTTGCGAAGAGCTTGGTGTATCCCACTAGAATGAACATTCCTCTCATCCTCGACTACCCCAACGATATTGCTGCGAAGACGTCTTGACATATCTACGCCGGTAGCAAGTCTTTGAAGAAGATTTCTCTCTCTGTATCTTCACATTCAGAGTCAGGGGGAAGATGGGTACTTGAAATGAAAAAGATGGGGACAAGACGGAAAGAAGGGACGGGAATACCTTATGGGATGGAAGATGATGATGCTGGAGTTACGGTAGGGGCAAAAGCGATGTTGACTTCCCTTCTTGGGTCAAAAAGTTATTTCCAATCCCTCTCTCGTGCTTAAATATAGTAAGCGACAATGATTCTCTCTACGGATTCCCTCGATATGAAGGGTTTTTTATTCTTTTTATTAAGTACAAAAAGGGAAAAATCCATTAGTTAAAGAAAATGAATAAGTAAAATAACAATAGAGTAAAGAGAATAGAAGAAGAAAAGGGAGCCAAAGCTTCGAAAACTTATTGAAAATTGCAAATTTTTTGGAAATTGTCAAGCGGCCATCACCATCCCAGTTCCTGCCAACCATAATCGTATCATGCTCCCAAACCTTATGTCCTTTCGGGATCTCGATAATCAGTTTCCCTCTCTGTTTGAACAAGCAAGGGGCAACGTTGTAGCTCTCCTCCCGACATTTGATGATGTAATAACAACAGAGCTCATCTACCCCTAAAACTAAGTTTTATCTCCTAGTTAGGGCTTCAAAACCAAGAAGCACATTATAGGTGCTTGGAGTAAACTGGGAAGGGGCAAGACCTATAATGTGAAAAAACTTTTGCAGAAAAGGGAAAATGGAAGCTTAAGGCCTAAAGCTATGCATAGGGGGCTGAGGGTAGTTTTGTAAGGTGGTCGACATGGAACTCCAACGGCCCTACTCTCTCCTAACGCGTAGATAACGTCCGGTGGAAAGGCTTCTCGGTGAGTGGATATTTGTTCAAACTCAATTTGTTTCCTAGCCAAGAGAACATGGGGTTTGAACTCTCTAAACTCACCCGCCATCATTTGAAAAATCGACAAAAGAAAAAAAAAGATGAATTACATAAAAGAAGGAAAAGGAAAAAGGACTTACATGGACAAAAGTGGTGAAAAGAAACGAAGGAACAAAGGTTTAAATAAGCCACAGATGTAAAAAGATCCCAAAAACAAATTTAAGAAATTTGAAAACGGGAAGGTGAGGGGACGTCTTTTAAAATGTGTGACCATAGTTAGTTAATTCGGGGATGGCAAAAATACGGAGTATTATTCAGCATGTATAATTCGAGAATTTAACGGTCATATATTCGGCTAAAATTCGATGAATAATATGTGATATGTAAAAATTCAGATACTGGTTTTAAACGAGTATTATACGTTTTCTTTTCAAAAATTCGGTACTAAAAATACGGCTTTAAAATTTATAAATAAATATTAATATAACAATATATTATGAATATGCCAAAAAATATCATTCTACAAGTTTCTTAAACATTTTCATAAACCATAATATATTAATCAAGTAATAGTATTCTATTCAACCAAAATATAGTCATTAATCCAAAATATTCAATCCATAAAAACTAATTAAGTTAATAAAAACTATCAAATAATGGGATCATCGGGTGGTAAAGTTTCATTAAAATAAGATTCGTTTGAGGTACGAAGTAACTCAGACCAGTTGCACAAGATCATGTCATCTAAAGGAAATGGTTCTTCTTAAAAAAAACATTCTGGTTCTTCTTTAAATCCTTCTTCAGCAAATGGATTGATCTTAGAAAGATCAATAGGCGTCATATCCAACACTTCACGATCCTTATACATTTCCATCATTAAAGAGTTTATTCTCACGTACACCAAATCATCCCACATTGTCGGTGCCAATCTATTTCTCTTTTTCATTTGGGTTGCTTCCCATGCACTCTGATTTCTTTCACAAGCTGACGAGCTACACGGTTGACTCAAAATTCTAATTACAATCTTTTGCAATACAGGGAATATTGAACCATTAAGCTATCACCAAATACCTATAAATATAACTATTTACACTAGGAATGAAATCAACATAAAACATATGAAAATCTAATTCAAAATGAAGAAACACTTATGAGGATGACTAGTGTTTATCATAGCAGTGGCTGTACAATTGAACAAGGGCGGAAACTTTAAATGATATTTAACTAGTTCAGTTACCAGCTGATCTCTTTCATCTAAAGAACTCAATTGTTGAACAAGATATTCAACCCCTTCTCTAATATCAATGTCACTTTCTTTGTACTTCTCACTAACCATATAAACTGGATTAAGAAGTGCACCAGTAGCATGTACCTTATGAAAAATGGTCTTCTCTCTTCTCTGCTCAAATATTTTCATCATAAGAGAATAACGAGATGGCTCTTTTACACAATATTGATCAAGCGTTTCTCGTGCCCTCTCCATAGCATCATATAAATATCTCGCTGTAGATCCCTCACCATCTACTAATCGAAGAACTCTCACCAGAGGCTCAACAACATTCACATAATCTTTCGCATCTACCCAAAAAGACACATTCTGAATTATTGAAGTCACTAACTTAGCATGTGCAGTCTTAGTAAAATTCAAACCCCTCCATTCAGAAGAAGCAACCAAAATTCTCAAATTGTTTTCACGATCAATTATTGATTGAAGCATCAAAAAGTTCGAAGCAAATCTAGTCTTACACGGAAATTTTAACTCCCTGTCATCTGTATATTTTCTCATCAATTACAATACCATATGATGCTTATACATGTAACTACTATTTTTTTTGCATCATCAATCACACTTTTCACCCATTCAATTTGATTATAATGACCTTTCAATAACAAATTAATACCATGAGCTGCACATTTAGTCCTGTATAATCGAGGATATTTTTCCATCAGCATGCAACTAGCAGACTCATAATTTGAGGCATTATCAGTAACTATTTGCACAACATGTTCAGGGCCAATTTCATCGATGACAGAAGAAAGAATGTTATAAATCACCAGTCAATCTCTCGTGTGAACATTCAAACGATTTAAAAAAAACAGCACCTAACAGTGAGCTAGCGATAACATTAACCAATGACCGCCTTCTTATGTCTGTCCAAGAATCTGAAATAATAGTACAACCTGTACTAGTCCATGATTGTTTTACACATGCAACATAAGTCTCAACATTTATTCTTGCATCATATACTAACTTAGTACGAAGCGTTGAATAACTAGGTACAGTATAACCACAACCAAAATCACCTAAAGCTTTACTCATATCAAGAAATGACTTGGATTGAATAATATTAAATGTTATGGTGTTCATGATAAAAAACTGAGCAATTTTTTTGTCAACATTGCTCTTCTCTTTCTTAGCAGAGAATTCTGGGATTGTGGTTTAAGTATGATTAGATAGACCCAAAGAGCAAGCGTTCGATCCTTCTTTACTTTCATTAACCGAATCATTTTTTCTTTTCTGACTAGAACTAGAACTTGAATCTCTAATTAAAAAATACGCTTCAGCTTGAACCTCTTCCGGTACTTTACTACATATATCAATATCATGACCACTAATTCCAGATAAATGAGACTTTACTCTAGAAATCCCTCCAGCAAAATCTCTCTCACAAAATTTGCACTTGAAACGATTATTTGACTGTTCAGCGTTATCCCAAAACTTATCTTTTTTCCTCACCATGATAATCAAAATTCAAAAAATCTGAAATAGAATCAATAAAACCTATAAATAGGACATAATTTGAATTAACAGAAACTAAATTTAGAAAATTTGAATTAACAGTACAAGTCCAATTCAGTTCAGAGAAGTTCTGAATCAACAGCACAAGTCCAATTCAGTTAATTTTCTACAATCAAATTTAATTCAGAGAAGTCCAACCAGAACAAAATTTACCTATCATCTTAAAACCTTCGTGAAAAAACAGAATCAGTTAGAGAGGTCTTACTTGCAAGAAGAAATTACTATGACTAATTCTATCCAAGACTATAAGATGTTATACATCAGAGACTGAATTATAATTTATACAATCCAAACAATGAAAAAAAGTTTGCGCTTAATTAAGTTTACGGTGAAACTCAAAGGCTATATTTGTAATCCTCCAGACTATATTTGTAATTCTCCAGCAGAATCAGGCATAGGTAATTACAGATAAAGGAGCAGAAGGAATAAATTATCTATAAACAGAATAGACCAGAGATTAGAGAGCGAGGCTTTAACAATGGAGAATCACGAAGAACATAAGAACTTACCGGACCAAAGAGCGAGGCTTCAACAATGGAGAATCATGATTCACGAAGAATTAGAGCTTAAAATCAAAGAAGAGAACATACTAGAGATCAGAGATGAAGCAATTTGGGGATTAGGGTTTTTTGAATCTAAATTCTGAAGAGACCAGAGATCGCGAAGAACTTACCAGACCAAAGAGAGGATAGAAATCGCGAAGAACAGAAGATAGAGGCTTCAACAATGGAGAATAAACAATGGAGAAGAGAGAGACCGAGCGAAGATGGAAATCGCTGGAATGGAAGCAAGAAGCAGGAGTCCTAAAAAACGCGAAGAATTGGGATTTTGCCCATTTTAGTCGTGCGTTTAATACGAGATCCGTATTAAATGCGTATTATATGATTGAAGAAAAAAATACGTATTATTTCATATTTTTCAGTAAAAATGAAAAAGGCTAAAAAATGGAAAACGCCAAAAATACGCGTATTAACTAACTATTGGTGTGACTGACAAAGGGACGTCTTTGAAAAGGTATGATTGATGAAGGGATACTTTTGAAAAGGCATGACTGATACGTCACACTGACGCAAATGAAAACATGATAGGTGGAAAAAGAACTTGCATACCCTTACAAAACCAGAAGTTGTGTAGTACGTCGCATTGTCCCGAGAACGGGAAGATGAATCGACTGAAGAATTAAAATGGTGGCAAGAATACATACCTCGGAAGACGTGTATTGACATAAAATATAAGAAATAATGATGTGCAATGATGACGATCCATTTTTCAAGAAATATTTAAATATTACATATTAATTTTACTACGTAATATCAAATACGATAGGGGCAAATGATCGTGTGGAAATTTTTTATGAAGCCACGCGAGCAGGCATGACCAATCAGGAAGGAGAGTGTGGATTGCCACTATGGCATAACTGGAAAAAATCAATCTAAGTCGTTGATCCTATTATGTCCCATCTAACAATCTTGGCTCAATCAATTGTCGATATTGATAAACTTAATCTGATGTTGATAAGCTCTATCCTAGAAAAATATTCTATTTAATCATGTTTTGAAGGGATGTAGTCAAATTTTGTATTTAATTTAAAGCCTATAAATAGAGGTCAATTGTAAACTCAAGCATTCAATACAAGTAGAACAATTATTCATATCTTTGACGTTAATTCTCTCTTTAATTTACTCATTATTATTGAGTGTGGGGGTTTTTCCTTTACATAATTACTATTTATAAATTTATTAATTTGATAGAAAAATTAAATTCATTTAAAATCTAGATATATAATGGTTCTTTTAGAATTACATTTACTAAACAACTAACTACTTTCCGCTTTAGCTAATTATTTTTACAGCACATCTAACATGTGTAATAACACGTGTACTTATTAGCTCTGGTTAGAACTGGATAACCAGTAATCAAATTCTGTATCATTAATTGAAAACTTATAAATAAAGGTTGATATAATTTCAAAATAATTCAATATGAGTAATTCATCATTTGCCTTTATAATTACGCTATTCCTCTGTCTTATCAATTTCCCTTTAAAATTTCCTTTACACTCATATTTCGTGTGTCAACTTAGAGCAAATCTATTTCCACGATTTGCAACCCATAAAGAGAGGAAAGGAAAATGTAAAGTTGAACCTTATGAAATCCATTTGTTTCCAAGAAAACTAATAGGAAACTCAGTAACAGATAGCTTGACTTGAAGGGCTAGGCATAATTGTGTAAAAGACCAATTTGAAAGAAACTCTCACCTTCCTTATATAATCGATTATGAAACACCCAAAGTACTCAATTCTGTTTGCTGACCAATGAATCAAGAAAGTATAGTCTTGTTGTGGACAGCCTCAGAATTCACAGAGAAACAGATTATTACTTCATACTACATCCAGTCTCTCACAACACAAGATGCCAATAAACAACTAGACCAGATTCTTCTGAAATATGAGCAACGGTAGTGGCACAAACATCATATTCAGTATACGGATCTGAATTTTAAATCATAATCCAATTACTAAGTAGGCAATTAAAACTCTATGAAAACAAAAGCATGAATTAATGGTATCTTTATCCAAAAAAGTCTTTGGATTATGGGAAAATTAGTCACCCTATAAAGGTATAAAGTAAAAAAAAAACTGAAAAATACTATTTAACTAATTATTTTCAAAACATCACATTTAGCTTGAGGGGCACAAAAAATGTTCTGAATGGTGGAATTCTCGAAATAGAGAACTATAGTGAATTGCTATTTTTTTCTTACATATTTTAATGATTAATCAAAAAGTATATTTATAAAAGTGATCAAACTTTAAATTTTTAGTTTTCATGAGAAGAAAAATGTGTATAGTTTCACAGATCTCCAATTTAACCACACTATACAAATATTAGCTCATAGTATATAGCTATTTACAAATGGTACGCATATATACTAACAAGATATTAAATACATTAGTTTTTTGCTATTTTATTAGTTATTGTTTTTAACTAGACTATTTCCTTAATTTATTCCAAATGGATCAAAATAAATATTTCAGATTTAAATTTAAGTTTAAGAAATGTCCTTTAGATGACAAAATTATTGTTTGTAGTTTTCAACAAGCTAATTTTTCAGTTCATATTTCCTTCTCAATCGAGAATTAGCAACACAGAATCAGAGAGGGACACAAAGGCATCGATCTCGGCATTTGAAATGTGCAGTCGAGCGAGCCTAAATCAGCATAATAATGATGACTTTGGTTGAACTTCAGAAACATAATCGCACTTCATTACTGTTAGCAATAAATATAATAAAAACTTAATAATTTGTAAAACATAAAAAATAGTCGCTTACGGTCTCATCTAGTTTCATATTCCTTGATTCAACATCCTCTAATTCAAATCGTTCTTGTGATTTTCACGCTAAATCTAAATCCGCTATTTACTAATATGAATTTGAATCCAAAAAATTAGTGAACACCATATTCAGTATACGAATCATAATCTTAAATCATAATCTGATTACTAAACATTCATTTAGACAACACTTATAACTTTATGAAAACAAAAGCCGAAATTAGAGGTGTCTTTATTTAAAAAAAAATATATGTGGATAATAGGCAAATTAGTCACTTATAAACGTTTGAATTAAAAAAACTGAAAAATACTATTTAACTAATTATTTTCAACACATCACATTTAGCTTAACGGGTACAAAAATTGTTCCAAGTCAAATTTTTAGACAAAAAAAATAGATTCACGGGCTGGGTCGGTTCAGCCCGTCGGATTTAGCGCCGGGTCAAACCATGTATCTTAGCCAATTCAATACTGTTTCAATACCGGGTCGGCCTCAGTCGGTTTTATGAGCCGAACCGGCCGTCACATCTAACAAGAACCGGCTCGGCCGTGATATCTAAATTCTAACCCGGCGGGAAACTAAAAAGGCCAATATCTCTTCTTGGAAAACAAAAAGGAGAAAAAAATAATATTGCAGTTATCGAACGTCGTCGTTAGATGGTTTTCTCTACGCTGTCGTTTATGCTTGTGACTTTGAAGACGTCATACTAGACCAAAGGCGAAGACGATCCCTGCAGAAAATTCGAGATTGGTAAAGCCGCAGAGGCACATAGAAATCGCAGAGCGAGAGGTGTGGTGAGGGGAAGAAGGAGAGATTGAAAAAATGTCTTCGTTTTTGCAGTCGTTTATTGATCCAAGGAAGAACTGGTTTGCAGCTCAGCACATGAAAACCCTCTCTAGACGCCTTCGCCATTATGGTTATCCTCTAATCCCCCAATTTTTTTATCACATGTCGTTGATTTGTATTATTTGTCTCCTTTTCTGATTAGATCTGAGAATTTTATGTAGGACTTCGATACGATGATCTGTATGACCCGTACTACGATCTGGACATTAAGGAGGCTTTGAATCGGCTCCCGAGAGAGATTGTCGATGCTCGTAATCAGCGTCTCAAGCGCGCCATGGACCTCTCCATGAAGCACGAGTACCTCCCTGAGAATCTTCAGGTTCACTTTGTCTCTATGTTGAAACGTACTCATTTCCATTTCGATAGAACTCCAAATTTTTATAAGTTTTGCAAGTGTGACTAGGCATAGTGTTCATTAGGTTGTTGGACCGTTTCAATATTCCTTCTTCCTTAAAGCGGATTTTATTCTATATACTAGTGCTTAAGCTATTGCTGTGATTCAAACTAAGGTTCATTTTTTACCCTATTTACGAGAGAGAGAGAGAGAGAGAGAGAGAGAGAGAGAGAGAGAGAGTGTGTGTGTGTGAGAGAGAGAGAGAGAGAGAGAGTGTGTGTGTGAGAGAGAGAGAGAGAGAGAGAGAGAGAGTGTGTGTGAGAGAGAGAGAGAGAGATTGACATGATCACCTCATACAACATTCTAATTGCGAGATTGATTGAAACAATTACGTAGAGAGAGAGTGTGTGTGTGTGTGTGTGAGAGAGAGAGAGAGAGAGAGAGAGAGAGAGAGAGAGATTGACATGATCACCTCATACAACATTCTAATTGCGAGATTGATTGAAACGATTACGTAGAGAGACAGAGTGTGTGTGTGTGAGAGAGAGAGAGATTGAAATGATCACCCCATACAACATTCTATTTGTCAGCTAAATTCGAAACCAATGAATCTCTAAATTTGAGTATCAAGTATTCCGTGCGAATATAGTCATGGTTCTGGTGCATCCGGTATTGGTAAATATGATTTTTCATACCATAAAAAATACATGATCAGTTACTATTCTTCGTTGATGAATCAGTTATCTTCACATAGTTGCATTTTCATATGAGCAAACCGTAGATTAATCTGAAGACTAATGTTATCAGGTGTTATTATCTCTTTTTCTGTATTATACGTTCATTATGTTGATTTTGACGGTTAAGTTGATCATAGATTCTCCGTTCTACACTTACTGAGAAAAGATATTTACGTTCTATTCTATATTACAGGCAATGCAAACACCATTCAGGAGCTACCTTCAGGATATGCTTACTCTGGTAAGTGTTTCAGAATTCAGAACTGCTTTCATGGTTATTACTTGTATGCTCCAAATATCTTTGAGATTCCAAGAATAAAATCCTGAAAATTGAATTTGTGTTTGTTTTTACATGTTAGTAAGTATATGTTCAATGGTTGAAGCCGCTTGCCAGTATATGTTAATACTCGTACAGATTGTTTTAAGGTCATTTACTGGTAAAACATTTGTTTGTTAATACTGCAGTGAAAGTAATACACTAATACTCTATTGGTCTTGGTCCAAAAGAGAATTCGGTAGCCTATATACTGTATGAACCAGAACCGCATATAATTGATTTACTTGATTCAAATATTGAATTCTTCTAATCTTGCGAAGGGACCATATATGACACACACAGTCACTCATTCTTTGGCATATTGAATTATCTTGTGACTCTTTCTTCTTTGATATTTGCATATTTCTGAATTGATAGCATGAATGAATCTGAGATTTCACCATCGACAGTGGAAATAGCTGGAAATATTCTGTTTTAATCCACGTGTAACTGTTTAAAAATTTCAATGATCTTTATTGGTGCTGAGCATTTTCTTTTCTGTTATCAAGTTTAACGGAATTCCTCAGTTATTAGCAGGATTCTATTCTATATTGAATTATATTCTTTTCCTCATACACTTTGCCTAGGCCTGACACTGTGATGGCCTCATTGGCCGCCTATAAAAATTTAATGTTACCTGCGTACCAGATGTTCTTGGTGAATTTCTTCTATACTAGCAGTTTTATTTTGGTTGGTCATCACTGCATCGTTTAGCCTTTTTGTTTACCAGGAAAAATATTTTGGCTTATTGAATGCTGAATGAATTCAAAAGGTTGGCAAAGTAGAAAATGAGTACCAAAACTAATGAGAATTTAATGGGAAATTCAGAATGTAGAAATGGGATTTGAGACGTCGAAGTCCTTATGAAATGTCTGTTTACATTTTGCAGGTGAAAAGAGAGAGAGCAGAACGTGAGGCTTTGGGAGCATTGCCCCTCTACCAGCGAACCATTCCTTAAGCATTCTTCTGTCTTATGTAGTTATGGTTGATTGAAAGTAATCACTAAATGAAGCAAAATTTCTGGAATATCATATATATTTGAGTTCGAGATGTGCTGCTTTTCTACTTTCGACATTGTTTTTTCTATTTCAAATTTGGTGAATAGCTTCACCTGTTGACTGTCATGTATTGACTGGCCAATTTTATATTTAATAATGGTGAAACGAGAAAACTTTGAATCTGAATTTTCTGGGCATGTTTTATGTTTTCAATTCTCAATTTACTTCCCATAGCTAAAATAATTGCTCCCTCGTTTAATTAAAATGTTTCGATCTAAGTAAGGCTTCAAGTTTTTCTTTTCCTTCATGTTAGTTTTATTGGATGCCTGAAAGTACATTGGAACAGCCTTATCATTTCCAGGTAGAATTTGCCTGTGGGATGAAAGCATCTAAACATAACAAAAGCTTTGGATTTGTTGCACCTGTGAGAAGAGAGGTTTTTTGGCCAGCACAAAACTTAAAAATTGGTGCAAGATGGAATATTGTACACAATCGTAATAGTAGCAATACCATAAAAATGGATCCTTCATATCTCTATTTCTGTGACAATCCGGTAGCTCCAATGCCTCTCTTACAGACTATTTTTCAACCTGGGGCTATTGGCTTTGCAGTTTCTCTCTGTAGTTGAGTGGTTGATAGGCATCGGCCCGACATGTAGTTCATCAGTCATCAAAATTATAGTTGAAGTTCCAAGACGTGAATTGGTTTTTGTATCCACATCAGCTAGGTACGTCTGCTTTAATCCCTTCAGACAATCATTAATAGAGCAATGCTCGTTCACGTTACCTAATGCCGTTATAACATATCAATACACCTTATCCGAAATCATAGAGTCAACAATTCAAAATTTCCATATTAATTTGCGATATGAGATTATTTACATTACCATTCATAATATTGTTATATAAATTGTTTCCGAAATATATTTTTTGAAACTGTAAAGATCAAGACATTTCATGAGCTTCTAGCCAATTTACGACCTCAAGCTTATCAATCAATCATATATTATATATTATTTGGTAATCTTTCCTAAATGGATATGCTGGAAATAAAAAAATCAAAGGGGGAACCCGGAACGGCTCGAAGGCCATGGAAACTGCCGGAGGAATTTGGAAGAAGAAGGGGGTATTGGGAAGTTATCTCCTACTTCTCGGTACGGTACTGGTGCAGGAGTATTCCCTGCTTCGCTGTACCGGTACTGTTTAAGGGCACTTATCCCCTACTTCTCGAGTATGTTACTATAGTACCGCTACAGTAATAATAATAAAAAAATGAATTAATTTGTTTAATTCAATTTAAATAAGGTGCTTTTTTTTCAATTAAATTCAATTATTTTGGTAAGTCCTTAATGATTAAGTTGTTTAATGTTTATGTGTGTGTAAATTCATGCGGGTGCTAGCCGGTCCGAAGGAAGGTTAATATTTGATCGAATTACACACACACCTGTGATGGTAAACACGTGACGATTATAAGGCTTTACATGGGAATAATTAATTTATCCAAATATAAATTCATTGTTCGACATGAATTATTGTTAGTGTTTGATCATTACAACAAGAGTACCATTTACAGTTAATATTATTATCCAAACACTTGATATTAATGTTGTGCTAAGTATCTTGAAAATGGACTGATTAATTATTTGAATTGATTGAATACTATGATTGGCTTTTGCATATGAGCATATTTGGATAAGTCTTTTATTCTGTTTATAGCTAATGTGACCACGATATCTACCAACCTTAATAACATTCTCATTTTGACCAGGCCCAACTTTAAGGATTGGAAAGAGAACATGTTAATTGTTATTGGCCGCATGGATCTGGACCTTGCACTCATGACAGACGAACATGCTCCTCTTACGGATGGAAGTTCTTCTAATACTAGGAAGAATTTTGATAGGTGAGATTGTTCAAATCGTATGAGTCTGATGATCATAAAGCGCAACATTCCAGAGGTATTCAGGGGGTTCTCCACCTACCCCTCTTACGGATGAAAGTTCTTCTAATACTAGGAAGAATTTTGAGAGGTGGAATTGTTCAAATCGTATGAATCTGATGATCATAAAGTGCAACATTCCAGAGGTATTCAGGGGGTATATGAGGAGATAAACAATGCCAAAAAGTTCCTTGCTGAAACTGAAAAGCGTTTTGCTAAAAACGATAAAGCGGAAACAAGCACACTTTGTGACGCTTGATTCGCATGAACTATAAATGCAAAGGGAACATAAATGAGTACATTATGGAAATGTCTAACATTGCTTCAAAACTTAAAGCACTCAAGCTGGAGCTGTCAGATGGCTTGCTCGTGCATTTGATATTGATCTATCTTCCTACACAATACAGTCAATTTCAAATCAGTTATAACTGTCAAATGGAGAAATGGACTCTCAACGAGCTCATTTCATATTGTGTGCAAGAGGAAGATAGAATGAAGCATAACCAGACTGAAAGTGCTCATTTGTCTAGCACATCTAAGGGCAAAGACAAAAAGAGAAAGAAGGATAAAGAAGCTGCTAAGAAACAGTGTAAGGATAATGATGGTTGTTTCTTTTGTGGGAAGCCTGTACATGTAAAGAAGGATTGTGCCAAATATCACGCTTGGCGTGTAAAGAAAGGTACGTATATTGCTTTGTTATGTTCTGAGGTAAATTTGGCTTCAGTACCTAAAACACTTGGTGGTTAGATTCTAGTACCTCTACCCACATAAGCATTTCTATGTAGGGTTGCATGAGCTATCGAAATCCAACTGATGCTGAAATATACATCTATATAGGAGATGGAGAACTGGTAGAAGTAGAGGCTATTGGGCGTTTTAAGTTGTTATTGAACACTGGATTTTATTTGGATTTATTTGATACTTATGTGGTACCATCATTTAGACAGGATTCGGTTTCTGTTTTTAAGTTGGACAAATTAGGTTATTATTGTTCGTTTGGAGACAATCAATTTAATTTATCAATAAATTTAAATCTTGTTGGTACTGATTTTCTTAATGTTTATGATAACTTATATTTGCTTGATATTAATATATCATATAGTGAAGCCTTGCATGTGGAATCACAAGGTACTAAAAGAAAAATTAATGAAGAAAATCCAGCCACACTTTGGCATAAGCGCTTAGGTCATATCTCCAAAACGAGAATTCAGAGGCTTGTGTTAGATGAAATATTAGGAACCCTTGATTTTTTTAGATGGAATTTTAGGAACCCCTGATTTTTGAGACTTTAATGTTTGTATTGAGTGTATCAAGGGAAAACATATCAAACAAAAGAAAGTAGGTGCCAATAGAGTAACAAACGTCTTAGAATTGATTTATACAGATATATGTGGGCCATTCCCTAAGACTTCGTGGAATGGTCAACCGTATTTTATAATCAAGATATGGTTACCTATTTCTTATTCATGATAAATTAGAATCTTTGGATGTGCTCAAGATATTTAAGGCTGAAGTTGATAACCAGCTCAACGAAAGGATTAAGAGTGTTAGATCTGACTGTAATGGTGGATATTATAGTAGATCTGATGGTTTATGAGAGCAATGTCCAGAGCCATTTTCCCAATTCCTAGAGGAATGGGAATAGTCTCACAGTACACCATGCTTGGTTCACCTAGCATGAATGGTGTTGTTGAGAGACGAAACATAACCCTTAAGGACATGATGATGAGTATAATAAGTCATTCTTCCTTACCAGAATCACTCTAGGGAGAGGCATTACAGACAACAGCTTATATCCTTGATAGAGTACCAACTAAAGCAGCTGCTAAAATATCTTATGAGCTTTGGATAGGCAAAAAGCCTAGTCTGAAACATTTTCACATTTAGGGATGTCCAGCTGAGATAAGGCCTTATAAGCCAAATGAAAATAAATTTGACTCCAAAACAGTGAGTAGCTACTTTATTAGTTATTTTCAACGATCAAGGGGCTACATGTTTTATGATACCACGCTAAAAAATATTTTTAAGACCGGAACTACAACATTTTTTGAGGATGTTGAGTTTGGAGGGAGAAATAAAGTAAGGGACATTATCTTTGAGGAGGAATCATCTTCAGTTCCAGTTCCTACTACAGTCACTACTTCTAATAGTGTGCAGGTTTTCATTCATGTCATTGATCATGAAGTAGATCCAGAATCAGAACAAGACAATGTCGAACAACTCTCGATTCAAATTGAGATTAATGTTCCAAAAGAATAAACTTAACAACCTCAAGATGCAATGCCACTAAGGATATCCATGAGAGAAATGAGAAGTACTATTTCAGATGACTACGTGCTATTTCTCCAAGAAAATGAGGAAAATTATGAATTAGTGGAAGATGATCCAATCAACTATCATCAAGCCATGAAAGATATGAATTATCAAAAATGGATTGAGGCTATGAATGAATAGTATAAGTCTATGCAAGACAATCAAGTTTGAGATCTTGTCCCTTGACCTGAAAGTAAGAAACTTATTGGTTGTAAATGGATATTTAAAACCAAAAGGGATTCAACAAGTAATGTGGAAAGATATGAGGCTCATCTTGTAGATAAAGGCTTTGCTCAAAATGAAGGCATTGATTTTAAGGAGACTTTCTATCCGGTTTCATCGAAAGACTCTTTTAGAATAATTATGGCACTTGTTGTACATTTTGATCTTGAACTTCATCAGATGGATGTAAAAATTACGTTTCTTAATGGAGACATTGATGAAATGGTTTATATGGTGCAACAAGAAAACTTTATAGTTGAGGATCCAAAAAAATATGGTTTGCAAACTAAAGAAATCTATCTATGGGCTCAAACAAGCTTCCCGTCAATGGTACCATAAATTTCATCGAATAATCATTTCTTTTAGTTGTGAGGCAAATATTGTTGATGTATATGTGTATCACAAGTTCAGTGAGAGTAAGTTAATATTCTTGTTTTGTATGTTGATGATATATTGCTTGTTAGTAATGATTTAGGCATGTTATACGGAACCAAGAGATTTCTTTCTAAGAATTTTGAAATGAAAGATCTTGGTGAAATTTCTTTTATTTTAGGGATCCAGATACATTGAGATCGCTTCTCGGAGTATTCTTGGATTATCACAAAAGATCTATATAGAAAAGGTGCTTAAAAGGTTTGGCATGCAAGACTGTAAACTAGGTGACACCCCAGTCGCTAAAAGAGACAAATTTTGTTTCAATCAATGCCCGAAAACTAGCCTTGAAACTATGGAAACGCAGAAGATTCCTTTTGCATCCATTGTTGGGAGTCTAATGTATGCTCCCCAAAAATTACGTACACCGTTGGTGTGTTGGGAAGATATCTTAGTAACCTTGAGATAGATCATTGGAAAGAAGCTAAATGAGTTATGGGATATTTATAGAGAACAAAAGACTATATGCTCATGTATAAGAGGTTGGATCAGTTAGAGGTTATTGGGTATTCCAACTCTGATTTTGCTAGATGCCAAGACAGTAGAAGATCCACTTCAGGATACATTTACTTATTAGCCGGTGGAGCCACTTCTTGGAAGAGTGTCAAACAGACACTTATAGCTTCCTCAACCATGGCAGCAGAATTTGTAGCATGTTTTGAGGCATCCAATCATGGAATATGACTGTGAAACTTTGTCACTGGGCTTTATGTTGCATTTCTAACAAATTTATGTATTTGGTATTTGCTGATAAGAAATAAAGTTATTCAGTTCACTCCACTCTGTGATAATAGTGTTGACCTCACTTAAAGTAGGACCAATTAGAAATAGACATGTATAGATCATATTACATGCAATTTTCCATGATATGCATCCATGATTGATCTATGTCGTTTGATTATATTGGTATATGTGATCGTTGATGGGTTTAGTTAAAATAAAGGTAGCGAAGGCCGCTTTAATCCTATGTATATAATCAATGGGCGAGATTATTTTGGATATACCTTGTGGTTAGAAAGTTAAACACATTTATAAGGTTCATATGTGGCCCAGTAGGAGATTGTTGAAAAATTCAACATGTGGGGTCACAAATGTTAAATAAAATGGATATGTGTTATATTTGAATAAACCTAATTAAATTTTTAAGGTTTATGAGTATAATTATCATAGAATTAATGTGTAAATACTAAAAATAATATTTTAATTTATTGAGGGGCCAAATTAGATATATCAATATTTACTAATAAGGGTTAGGGTCCCAAATTACACAAGCAAGAAAAACCATGTTCTTCTTAGAGCAGTTATCTATATTACTTCAAGAGAGAATCTTGGAGAAGAACTCAATGACTTGTGTCAATTTGGAAGATCTGATCCTCCAATTTGCGATTCAATTATCCATTGATCAGGTAAGTCTTCCTCAATCAAGTTATACGAATATGTTTCTCCAGTTTGAAGAATTTTATAGAAATATGCAGATATGATTATTTGTGTTATATAACACATTTTTTATGTTTAATTTCAATCCCTACACATTGAGCATAGAATATAAAACTGAGATTAATTTAAAGTCAAGAATCTAAAACTGACTTATCATATGCATTTTCTCGTATTGTAACATCATTTGTTCATCGTTCCATTCAAACTCGTATATACTTAACGTGTCACGCAAAGTATTTGTATTTCTGCTTTAAATACTTCAATTGTGACTCAATACGAGGTGATGCCTTCAATTGTGACTCAATACGAGGTGATGCCTTCAATTGTGACTCAATACGAGGTGATGCCTTCAATTGAAAACTAGGCAACTTGACTTTCATAATCTAGTTTACCATAAGCAACAGTCTTAAACCCACTGTCAGCGCACCACTTAGTATTTTGATTCAGCTCATGTAACGGCTCCACAAGCACCGTTAGTGTCCAATAATGCTTATTCATATTCCTCCCTCCTCAAATGCTTGTGCTACGGGTCATTCTTTAAAAAAATGCATATGATAAGTCTATTAATCCACAATAAGTCACAATACATCCACTATAATTTTACCATAATTTTATAACCAAATACGAAGATAAAAATTGAATGGAGAAGGAATCAATCAGCCCAAAAATCGTAGAGAAACAGAAAAAAACATAGTAATAACCTATATATATTTAATACCGATTTTAGTAAAACTTGTAATAAAACATCTCAACAATTATGGTGGTAATAATTTATCTTCTTACTTTCAATGGAAAATAGTATGTTCCTAGAAGAAGTAATTGCTCAAAACAATGACAAACACTGAATAACATTTCAAACCACATCAGCAAAATTGAAACCAACTTCGTCTTTCTCTTCATTTTAGTTGTGCACAAACTCAATTGGGCCATAACTAAAAATCTCAACTTACATCAATAAGCTCAATATAAATTTTATTATCAGAGTTTTAGGGACCTAACCTAGTGCAAACTCATAAGCCTACAACATCTTATCCATGTAAAAATCGATGTCTTGTAATTACAAACCCAACGACAACTTGCCTTTAACATCTAAATTTTCTACATTTTATCAACATGCTTAAGCATTTCGACAAACACTTGATAGACCCATGAGATTTTTCACATGTATGTAATGCGGAGCGACGATCGATAAAATATTATTCTAAATAAATGAGAGTCACCACCAATCATTTTAGGGCGTGATTGATCATCCAATTTAAAAATCAAATATTATGGTCTGCGAAAATTCAAAGTTGGTTCGGGAGTCGTTTGTGTGTGGAGAAGGTATTAGCACCCCACAACACTCATTATTAAAATTATTACAAAATTCAATCAAATGCTATCCAAATTATATTAGAAAAATGAATAAATAAAAAAGTGAAAGAAAATAATTTTTGAATGTCCAATTAGTATGCTTTGTGTCATAGAAAATGAAATATAATAAATTACCTTTAATGGGTGGTACAAAAATCATTGAAAAGTAAATTTTTATTTTTTATGTTTTTTGAAAATCAAAACATTATTAGAATTATTCTCAGTATCCTGAAAAATAACGCATCACCGCAATAGTTCGAGAAGTTTAGTGTCTCAAAAATCTCAAAGTCCGTCATCGGATTTTTTTAGTGAAAACTAAATAATGAATTAACAAAATTTAAATCTAATTGTTAAGATTGTAATCTACACATATATGAACATTAACTCTAATAATAAGAGAATGAGACAATAATCACATTATAAGCATGACAATATGATAATAATACATAAATAAATAAGAAATAGGAAGAACAACAATTATAAAAAAAAGTTAAAAAGAATAAAATATGTGACAAATTTGAAGATGATGTGTAAAGTAAAAAAATGTAGAATATGTAAAATAAGAGGAGTGAAAAAAAATATGAATTTAAATATAAGATTCAACACATGTTAATAAAAGAAAAAATCAAAATTAAATTAAAGAAAAAAGGAAATAGAAAAGGAAATAAATAAATAAATTAAAAAAAAAGAACGGGGGAGGGGGAAACAGGGCTGATATCACCCTCTATTTTTTAAATATAACTATACTATTATAAATAAATCATGTTGATGTGAAAACAAATCAATCTATGAAAAGTTTTTAACTCCATAAGATAACATGTATATATATATATATGCATATGTAAATGTATAATTATCATAAGTATACTATTTTTTATTATTGGTTATCGTTGCATTGCGCATGTTTTGTTTTATTAAAAGATCCAATTTTTATTAAAATTTTAATTTTTTAAAAGGTCACGCGCCTTCACGCTTCAGCCGCGCACGTGCCACGACGACTAGTAAATGATATCAGAACGGTCTTTATATATTTATATGTAAAATGTTGTGGGGGTTTTTCTTACATTATTCATATAATATAAGATATGTATGATGGTGGATGGTTATGTTTTTTGTATGTATGAAAAATAATGGATCATTAATTGTATGGTGTTGTTCTTGTACCTGATCTTTTACATGTTCGGTTAGCCCACGACGTTTCTGATAATAATGTGTGCCATTTTCTAGTGCTAGTACGGTTCACTAAGCATTATGAATGTATGTGATCTAGATCCGGATCATTTATGTGGATAGAAATCTTAGTGAAGGTACATTAACGTGTTGTTTATCATAAAAATTTAATACACATCAATTCGATGATCATCTTTATTAATGTGCCGTTTATCATAAAAATTTAATACACATCAATTCGATGATCGTCTATAGATCAGTCTAAATCCTGAGTAGTCACGAACTCCTATGCATGTCTACTATTTCCCACTCCCTCTCACTCTCACTCTCTGTCTCTCTCCCTCCCTCCCTTTCTCCCTCCCTCTCTCTATGTATGTCTATCTCTCCCTCCCTCTCTCGCTCTCTCTTTTTCCCTCTCTTTCCATCTATCTCTCTCGTTGTCGCTGGTTCAATCTCCCTCTCTCTCGATATCTCTCCTTCCGTCTCCTTCTCTCTCTCACTATCTTTTTTTTAATCATTGATATTCTAATAGCAAAGAAAAATTACGGGCAGTGATAATTAAACCGAGCGTCACATGAAAAAAATGATAAAATCTCGAAGTAAAAATATATTTTTGGGTATAGATATACCCTTTTTTAGACCGCTTAATTTACTAATTACCATTGTTTTCCTTCTTCCATTATTGCCAATCAAATAGCAAATGAATGATCATGGACGATAACTAGTTCAAACAAGTTTCACGAAAAAATGGCAACAAGATAAAAAAAGACTTGTGAGAACATTAAGAAAGATTCAAAGTTTTAATATTTACATAATCTTTATTTATATGTTTGTTTATCTATTTTATACATTTTTATTTATGAAAATTATCATAGATGATTTCTGTAACAAATATACAGTTTTACATCTTTCAAAGATTTTATCCTCATCCTCATTGATTGAGTTGATGTACATTGAGTTAATTTACATCCTTCAAAGATTTTATCCCCATTTTCATTGATTGAGTTGATGACAACGATATCTAAAAAAATTTAAGAAAATTATCAATGAATTAAAATAAAAACTCAATATTAAGAGTAAAAAATGAAGAAAAATGAACAAACACTTCTTATTTTATTTAGAAAAGGAAACAAAGAATACACATTATTTATGAAGAAAGAATTGTTGGTCGTCGCGGTGCGTGCGCGGTAGAAGCGTGTGGCTCCTGGCCATTTTAAAATTCATTTTTTAATAAATCGAAACTTTTAAAAAAACAAAATCATGCATCGCTAAGATAACCAAAAAAATATTGAAAATTCTTTTCAATAAATCAGGATCCATTATTTATTTATATATCAAATTAACAACATACAAGGTTAGAAATCAAATACATTTTGTAGTCTAAATCAAGCGTCTCGTGAAACCAAATGATTCTCCGTTCCCACAAAATCGTTCCAACGATCAGCAAACTCCAAGATCCACATCATGATCTTTCAAGTCAATCATCAATGCACTAGGACGTGTGTGGGCACGTAGAATATCATGAAGATACTTTTCTGTCTAATGATGTACTCAACACATGATATCTAGAGATTTTACAGATAATGGCTTTTGTGAGACGATTCTTTAAAAGAACATGACGATGATTTTTTTAGAGATTTGATTAACTCTTAATCGTAGAAAAATCACTCATTGAGAATTGTGTTCTCCTCTCAACTCTTGATTGATCGAACCGATGGAACTGATTCAACTAATTGATCGAACAGATGGAACTGATTCAACTGATTGAACTAATTTATATCTTAGGCCATCAGAATAATATATGTATATTTTTTTATTATGGCATATCAGATATTTTGAGAAAATTGAAATAATATTTAATTACAAAATTACCAATATGAGTGGGACCCACTGCTATTGTGCACAACTGCAGTGCCATATGGCACTACAGTGTTCCACACCCACTACTGTAGTGTCCCTGTTAATTTTCAGCACTCAATCAGTGATCGACACGTGGCAATTACTGCATATTAAATATTTATTTTAATCAAATTAAATATCTAGATATTAGTTAATTCAAAATTAACATATCCAATCATCCCTATCAACTAAATTAGTAAAAATAGTAGAAAAAGTAGGTTTCGGGGTGGAGTTACAAAAATGGCCGAATATGACTGTGGTAATAATTTATTTACTGAAATCACACAGAGGTAAATAAATTATTTATCATTTTTTTATCATTTTTGAAATAAAAATTTCTGTACACTTTTGTAACTTAAGCTATGAAAGGGACAATTTTTGCAGTTCTCCAACTAAATTATCTATTATTTCATAAATAACAGATTTAGTAGATCAAATAATTATCTAATAATAATTTAATTATCTAATTTCATAAATTAGATATTTTATCTCACTTATCGATAATTAAAAAATCAATAAATATTTATATATATATTAATTCCGAAAATTAGGTTAATGTATATGAATAATTCAATTAATTGATTGATCATACATAATTATGTACTTCTCTCAGAATAAAAATTCATTTGTAAGTAAGTCTTTTTTTCATGCCCTGAAATATTCACACTCTAGATTGCATAGTATAGAGGTGACTTAGGAACCATGGACCTATAATCATAAGCTCTAATAAAATATATTATTAATCAAACTATTTAATTAAATAATTTAATTTATTAATTTCATTAGTACTCCACTATAAATATGGAATTGCACTCTTAGAGATTACAGATTTTATCAACAGAGTATTCTCATGTAATCCACTGATATAATCAATTCATGTAGTTATGTCTCCAATTATTGGTTCGTAAATTAGAACTGATCAAAATTACGGTTACTCTTCTAATTACCTATTGATCATTAAGTACCATTAATCCACTAGTGAATGACTAATTTATAATCTTATTATAAATTTGAGCTTAATATTTAAGAGAACCAATATACGATCCGTTAGGAAAGCTTGGATTTCAAATCTTATAAGATCATGTTCCCAGCCGTGCATATCGCTGAATCTCCAAAATAAAAGTGACTAGCATGTTTTATAAACAAACTTTAACAAGTAAATCAAAAAATCCTGTAGACATGTGTAGAAGTTCATGACTACTTAGGATTCAGACTGATCTACATATGATCATCAAATTGATGTGTATTAAATATTTATTATAAATGACACGTTGATAAAGATATTAATTCACATCGGTCAAGTCATATATAACCTCATTATATAAAGTATATTCACTAAGATGTCTATCCACATCAATTATCCAGATCTAGATCACATGCATTCATAATGTTTAGTGAACCGTACTGTTAACCATTCATTAAAGATTATATATTTTAATATGTTGCTGACAATTTTATTCATTATTTATGATCTTAATCCTCTCGTACTAATACAAGTTCATAGTCTCATTAATGAATATGGAATTTCAGATATTTATATAAATTATTCAATAATAATTTAAAAGAACAATTATAAGAAAAATGTAATCCTCATTAAATTTCATATCAAAATATCAATACACATGCTTTGAGGGTATAACCCCTAATAGAAATGATGAAAAACAATGAACAATATATCTTGTTGGTAAAGATGAAAGAAATTTAAATATCTTAAGAAAAAAATGGGAGAAGATGAATAGATGAATGTAAATGTAAACTCTCTTTCTCTCTCTTTTAAAAAATCTCTCCTACTTCCCACTCTCTCTAAAAATATATCTTTTCCTTCTCTCTTAATACCTCTCTTTCTCTCTCCAGAAGACCTCTCTCACTCTCTCAAAAGACCTCTTCTTAATTGAAGCCATCATCTCTATTTATAGGCAAATTTAAGGTTTCACTTTTCTCTTTTAGCTCTTATGCTCCATTTTTATTCTTTTAGTCATTGGACTCTCTTTTTCATTTTTAGTCCATTGACTATTTTTCAAATTACACTCATAGCTTTAGGCTAGTATATTGGTCAAAAAATAAAATGTGTATTTTCAAAGTATTGGACCTTATAAAATACGGTATCTACAACTGCCCTCATTTGTTCGCGCTTCTAAACTTAGAAGGTGTACAAAAATGGAGATAAGTATTTTGATCCGTATGAGAACAGACTGTATGAATAAGGGGAATAGAAAATTCGCCTGATTCGAGCTCTATGAAATGGCAGAATTATGAGATGGGCCTGGATAGGCACGAGCTTCGACCTCGACTCAATTCGGGTTTGATTTAAACAAAGATAAAGATACGGACCTGGATAGATACAAGTTTCGACCTTGACTCACTTCGGGTTCGACTTAACATAAGATAAGGGAAATAAATGGACCTGGATAGACGCAGGCTTCGACTTCGACTCAGATCCAGTTCGATTTAACCAAGATATTTAAAAGGAAAGCGAACCTGAATTGACACGAGCTTCAACCTTGACTTAATTCATGTTCGATTTAACCAAGATATTTGACAAGGAAATGGAGCTGGATAGACACAGGTTTCGAGCTCGACTCAATTCAGGTTTGATCTAACCGAAGATATTAAAATGATATTTGATCTGATTTTTACAAGTTTCATATGGTAGCAAGAGCTAGACTAATGCATAATCTAAATGTATGAAAGCCATGTGTGGATTTTGAAAAAATATCCTTAAATGATTCATGAACTTGAGTTGTATTCAAAACAAGCAACGTGATATATGTCTATGCATTGCAATTCTTGAATATAATGCAACATAATGATTTTACACGCATGCATGTTATGCATGATTGTAAATGTTAAATAGAAAATTATTTGATGATTTTTGAAAGTTGACTAATGTGGTCATATCCACCACCCTTTAAAATAATCGCTCGGCCTAGGATTATGGACTCTCAATGAGGTATCGAGAAATTTTGCTTCCTTTCTGCACTTCTAGTTGTGTAAACCTCCAATCGCATTTAGCTTTCGTTGTGCACATATTGACTTTTCTTATGGTGACTTTAAGATTTTTCACACTCAGACTGCCTTTTTTAGTTTCTTTCATTTTCTCTCTCTCTTTTTTTTAAATCAATTAGCTTTATCCTAACCGAGTTTATACTTCTGAGTTATTTCAAGAGTAATTAATAATATTTTCCATATGCATCAGAATTAAGCGGAATTAGAAATAGTGGAAATAGCGAGAAGATATAGTATATATGTTTATCAACTAAAAAAGGCTCTTCATTAATGATGAATAAAGTTTACAAACAAGAATTTAGGAAAATTGTAGAATAAGAATTTTTTCAGTATTCGAGACAGCTCCTTTTGAAAACAAATAAATTTTTCCTAACTTCACATTCGGTAAAACAAAGTACTTATTGACTGCATGCGGTAAATCATCTCCATCCATGTTTGTTAGAATGAGAGCTCCTCCCGAGAATGCCTTATTGACTACGAAAGGTCATTCGTAATTTGGGGTCCATTTTTTAGGGTAATCTATTTTATATGAAAGTATCTTTTTTAATATCAAATCTCCTTCTCAGAAACATCAAGGACGTAACTTTATGCCATATACTTGCATCATTTTTCTTTGATATAATTGCCCTCTACATAATGCAATCAATCTTTTTTCTTCGATGAAATTCAAATTCTCATATTGTGTTTGTGCTCACTCTGTTTCTTCTAATTTCACCTCCATTAAGACTCTGAAGGAGGGAATTTCAACCTCGATTGGAAGGACCGATTCCATGATGTATACCAAAGAGAATAGTGTTGTCCCAGTTGATGTTTGGACTTATGTGCTTTACCCATGTAGTGCTAAATGGAGCATCTCATGTCAATCCTTATAAACCTCCATCATCTTCTCTATGATCTTTTTTATGTTCTTATTGGCTGCTTCCACTGCTCTGTTCATCTTCGAACAATAAGGAGATGAATCATGATGCTTAATTTTGAACTATTCACATAATTATTTCATTATCTTGTTGTTTAACTTCGTCATGTTATCTGTGATGATCCTTTAAGGTAGACCATATCAAAAAAATTTATCTTTTTTAGTAAACTTAACAACCACACTTCTGGTTACGCTCGAATAAGAACTCGCATCCACCCATTTGGTAAAGTAATCTATAAAGACCAAAATGAGACGATGCCCATTAGAGTTAGAGGCCTTTGGTGTGGTAGGACCAATGACGTCCATACCTCACATAGAGAACGACCAAGGTGCAACCATGACATGTAAAGGGGATGTTGGTATGTGAAATTTATCCGCATAAATTTGACACTTATGACATTTCTTGGCGTATTTGATGCAATCGGATTCTAAAGTAAACCAATAATATCATGCTCTTAAGATTTGTTTAGCCATCGTATAACCATTAGCACGGACACCACAAACTCCTTCATGGACTTCTTTTATGATTGGATTCGCTTCCTTTATAGCAACACATCTTAAAAGCAACATATCGTGGTTTCTTTTATAGAGTATTTCACCATTCAAAAAGCAACCCATGGACAATCTTCTAATAGTGCGTTTATCATTCTTAGAAGCTTTGGATATTCCCCATTCTTTATGTGCTGCTTGATGTCGCAATACCATGGTCTTGCATTTGGCTCTTCTTCAATGCCCATATAGTGAGCAGAAAAATCTCGCTTCTCAATTTTTATGGGTTGAATTCTTCCTTAAAATTTACAGCAAACATGGACGCTAGAGGTTCCAGTGCATATGCAATTTGATTATTCTCTCTAGGTATATGATCAAATGAGATCACTTCAAAAGTTCGATTGAAAACTCTTTTTCAATCAGTCAGGATCCGTTAGATATTTATAAGTTAAATCTATGACAGACAATGTTATAAATCGTATACCTCTGTAGTCTATTATATCAAGTGTCCTTGCAAAAATCGATCGATCCTCTGTTCCCACGAAATTGTTCCAACGATAAGTAGACTCCGAGATCCACACCAAGATCTTCCAAGTTAATTCTCAACGTATTAGGACGTGTGTGGGCACGTAGAATATTACAAGACATTTTTTCTGTCTCTAGATGCTCTCAACACATGAGATTTAGAAATTTACTGAGAAAAACTTTAATGAGACCATTTTCTAAAATAACGTGATGATTATTTTTTAAGAGATTTGATTAACTTTTAATCACAGAATAGAATCTCTCAGACACCAATCGTGTTCTCAATTCAACTCTTGATTGACGAACTGATGATTTGATCAACTAATTCTCTCCTCTCCTTTCAACAACTTTGGCCATTAAAATAATGTATGTATATATTCTAGATAATGGTGTATTAACTTGGTTACATGTTTGTTATAAGGTACCAACTTGGAGCCTCTAGCTTCTCATTCCCCATTCAGTTATCGTATCACCAATTACCAATCTCCTACACTCAAAGTTTCCTTATCTTTGTATCATAAGCTGCTTGAATTCCCATGAAACTTTTTTCATATTCAGCCATATTGTTTGTATAGTCAAAGCATAGTTTTGCCGTGAATGAGAAAAACTTTCCCTCAGGAGATATGAGGATTGCCCCAATTCCATGTCCTCCATCATGAGATGCGTTGTCAAATAACATTGTCCACAATTCTGGGTCCGTAGATTCTTCTTCATTTTTTAATATAACTGAGACGTTCTCATTAGGAAAATCAAACTTCATAGGCTCATAATCTTACCCTAGTTGATCTACCAGATAATCAACAAGTACACTTCATTTTATTGACTTCCTCATGACATAGACAATATCATATTCCGTGAGTAACATTTTCAATTTAGCAATTCGCCCAGAAAGTGATGGCTTACTTGATTGTGTCCATCTTTGAAATTAGCCAAGTAGTGTGGTATAACATGGACTGCCTAAGCCGATGAGCGACCCAAGCTAATGCACAACATATTTTCTCCAACATCAAATAATTAGCCTCATAATTTGTGAACCGTTTACTTAAATAGTATATTGCTTATTCTTTCCTTCCAGATGCGTCATGCTGACTAAGCATGCAACCCATGATTTTTTCTACTACCGTAAGCTACAAAATGAGTGGACGTCCTGGAGTTAGATGAACAAGTATAGGCAGATTTTACAAGTATTGTTTGATCTTCTCAAAAGCATTTTGGCAATCATCGTACATCCTTCTGTAGCGCTTTTACTGAGAATTTTAAGAATAGGTTCACAAGTCGCAGTTAGCTGTGAGATGAACTGAGCTATATAATTTAATCTCCTCAAGAAACCTCCAACTTCTTTTTGAGTTCGGGGTGGTGGCATATCAATGATAGCTTGAACTTTGTCAGGATCAAAGCCAAATAGTTTCCCTGAAGATGCTGTGAATGTACATTTTATCGGGTTAAGCTTTAAATGGAGCTTTTTCAACCGTTCAAATAGTTTCCGCAGAGTAACAGTGTGATCTTCCCCCTGACGAGATTCGATGATCATATCATCAACGTACACTTTGATTTTTTTATGTATCATATCATGAAATAGTGTTACCATTGCTTTTTGGTAAGTCACCCTTGCATTATTTAGACAAAATGTCATAACCTTATAACAAAATGTACCCCATAAATTTATAAAAGTGGTATTTTCATGATCTTTAAGAGAATGTTAAATGTCCTGCAGTGTTATCTTTTAAGACATCAATATTGGGTAATGGAAAATTATCTTTGGGGCTTGCCCGGTTTAAGTCATTATTATCAACGCACATCCTTACTTTCCCATTTTTCTTCAACACTGGGACTATGTTAGCATCTCATTCAGGGTATTTTTCTACTTCTAGAAAACTCGCATCTACTTGCTTTTTAACTTCTTCTTTAATCCGTACTAGCATGTCTGATTTCATTTTCTGTAACTTTTGTCACACTGATTTACTTTTGGGCATAGACGAAAAATGATGAACCACGTTATCAGTGTTTTGACCTTGCATACCTTGGTAAGACCATGCAAAGACATACATATACTCTTTGAGTAATCAATTAATTATCGGCGGCTTTCGCTAGTCATAGAATTGTCGATTTAGACTTCTTTTGTCTCCTTTTGTCTCTCCATCCAATCTCAAATTTATCACCTTTGTTAACTCTTGATAAGGTTGAGTTATTTTATTATCCTTTTCTACCATTATTAACATTTCCGGAGATGGTCTGAAATTATCTTCATCACTTTCGTCTGACATTATACTAAGAATGGGATTGTCGAAGTTATTGTTTATGCTCTTATTTTCAAAATCACTGTTCTCAAACTTGAATCAGATTATTGGATGAAATGAAGGTGAGAAAATAAAATAAACAATGCATCAGCATGGACAACATTTCTGAAATGGGAAAAAGTAGACATAAAGAGGAAGAACAAAAAAAATTGGAATTGTATTAAACGAAATACGTTTTTTAGACTTTCATTCAAAAAGATGACGTGAAACAGATGAGAATGTAGGTCCATAATAACGAGATTCTTAAAACATTGGGTAGAATCATTAGAAATTTGGCATTAACACATTACTCTTGAAAGTTCCCAAGAAGCACTGGCAACTCGGTGACATCCTAATTATTAAGCTCATGATCTGAATCATATCAAGAAACCAAGTGTTCTGTACTTGAACTTGATGATTTTTCAAAGATTACGGATATTGAAAGCTGGGCGATATCATCTTCAAAGTCGTACTGCTCTACTGTAACGGTTCTTTGAATGAAATTCTCCCACTTTTGAAGGATTCATAAATATGAGGCATGGTTGCCATTTTTATATCAAATTCCCTATTTTCAAGCCTAGCAATCCTCTTTTCTTTCTTTTGAGCTTCCCTCTATTAGCCTTGGTTAGTCTATATCAAAGCCTAAACCTTTCCTCATTATTGTCTCAATCGATTAACTTATTTCATGCATTGATGCTCACTCTAGAGTCATTTGCCTAGCTTGTATCCCCCTTTTATCATTAACCTTTCCACCATCAAAGATGACTTTGATAGGTCTGGCATTGGAGAGAGTTTCCCATTAGCAACAAATATGGTGTTCGTAATCTCAAATGATTAAAATCAGCACTCAAATGCTTCTTTTGTTGCCTCAACATATGGCATGGTGGCTGACTTAGATACCAGTAAATATTCTTCCCCACATATACAAATGATTATAAATTTCAGCTTCTGATGAAAAGAAGATGATACTACCCCAGCAGAGTGAATCCATGATCGACGCAAAAGAAAATTGTATGATGGTGTTAAGTCAATCACTTGGACAATAATATTGAATAGACATGGTCCGATTACTTCTCTTCGGGTACCATCGAATGCTCTTACTATCATCATGCTCGACCATATATGTGTCGCGTCCATAAGAGTTTTCCTAATGTAGATCTTGGCATTATATTTAGAGACGAGTCGTTATCGATCAATACTTTTGTAACAACACAATCCTTACATTTCATCGATATATGTAGAGCTATGGTATGTCCAATGCCATTGGCAGAGATTTCATCATCTATGAAAGTGATAAAATTTGGTGTGGTAATATGCTTGATTTCCCACAAGTCCACTCAACTTCTTCACCGTAATGTCATGATAGACACATGCTTAATTCAAAACCTTCAATAATGCTTGGTGATGTGCTTTAGAATTAAGAAAAAGGTATAGTAAGGATATGCAAGCAGATAAGCGATAAAATTACTTTATCACCTTATACTCACTTTGCTTGATAAGCTTTAAAAATTCACATACTTCTTCTTCAGACACTGCTTTTTCTTTCTCCATACCGTTCATTATGTTTGGGTCTATCACTTGACTGCCATACATTTCTCCTTGGAACTCATGACCATTGTTTCATTCTTTGGCTTTTCCTTTCCTTTATCGTTCAAACTTGTCACTTTTATTCATTTTTAAAACATCTGACGTGTAGCACCTACCACTCCTCATCATTCCACCTATTTATGGGAAGATCGAGGTTTGATGGGTTTAGCATTTGAGTTTTGTTGCGATTAATTGCAATAATCTCATATCCATAGCTCCATGGTACTACTCTTGAATCTTTGTAAGCAAATGTACCTTATACTTGGATGGTGATGGGCTTCGGAGCATAATATGTAATGGTGCGAGTTGACTTTTCCTCATAATGTATTGTGAGAGGCTTTGGAACATAGGATTCCACTTCAACATTTACTTCAGGTGATTCTTTAGTTATCATGAGGACAAAAGAGTCATCTTTCTGTTATCCCCTTTCTCCTATCTGACTTATGGTGAGTATTTTTATATCCAACAACATTTGTACTTGCATTTTAAAATCACCACATTCCTAAATTGTATACCCACTTATTTCTCATGAAACAAACAATCAAAGTCATGCATATGTTCCTCATAAATGTATTTGTCTTCTGTGTGTGTTGGGTAGTTGTACCCCACTTTAAAAAAAATATGAAAAAGTATTTCCATTGATGTGCTCACATCTGTCACATTCTGCTTATCATATGAAAATGATTCCTCAATTTTATTTACAGTAGGGTTCCTATGATTTGGTAGACGGTTAGAATTGATATCCGGGTTCCCATTAGCCTTTTTGAAATTCAATCATCTAGCCTTGACCAATGCCTGCACTCTACCTTTTAGTGTCGTATAATTTTCAGTCGAATGGCCCATTTGTCATATGTATTGATATTTTGATATGAAATTTAATAAGGATTACATTTTTCTTATAATTGTTCTTTTAAATTATTGTTGAATAATTTATATAAATATATAAAAATTTCATATTCATTAATGAGACTATGATCTTATATTTGTACGAGAGGATTAAAATCATAGATAATGAATCAAATTGTCGGCAACATATTAAAATATGAAATCTTTAATGAATGGCTACTAGTACGGTTCACTAAGCATTATGAATGTATGTGATCTAGATTCGGATCATTGATGTGGATAGACATCTTAGTGAATGTACTTTATATAGTGAAATTATATATGACTGGACCGATGTGAATTAATATCTTTATTAACGTGCCGTTTATCATAAAAATTTAATACATATCAATTCGATGATCATGTGTAGATCAATCTGAATCACAAGTAGTCATAAACTTGTATGCATGTCTACTGGATCTTTTGATTCACTTGTTAAGGTTTGTTTGGAAAACAAGCTAGTAACTTTTGTTTTAGAGATTCAGTGATATGGATGGCTAGGAACATGATGTTACAAGATTTGGATCCAAGCTTTCCTAAGGGATCGTATATTGATTTCCTTAAGTGTTAATTCTGGAACTGAATGGTTATTGAGCTAAAATTTATAATAAGATTATAAATTAGTCATTTACTAGTGGATTAATTATACTAAAGGATTAATAGATAATTAGAAGGGTAAAACGATAATTTTGACGAGTTCTAATTACGAACTAATAATTGGAGGAAAGAACTACGTGAAATGATTATATCAGTGGATTACATGAGAATACTCTGTAAATATAATTTGTAATCTCTAAGAGTGAAATTCCATATTTATAGTGAAATAATAATAGAAATAATGAATAAGATTATTTAATTAAAAAATTTAACTAATAATCTGATTTGTTGGAGCTTAGGATTATACGTCCATGGTCTGTAAGTCATATTTATACTACTTAGTCTAGAGTGTGAATATTTCACGACATGAGAAAATGACTTACTTGCAAAAGATAATTATGTGTGATTAATTAATTAAAAAATAATTAATTAAATTATATATATATATATAATTATCAATATTTTTAATTATCGATAAGTGAGATAAAGTATCTAATTTATAAAATTAGATAATTAAATTATTATTAGATAATAATTTGGATCAACTAACTAATTTATGAAATAGCAGATAATTTAGTTGATAGAGATAAACATATATGTTAATTTTGAATTAACTACTATCTAGGTATTTAATTGTCACATGTCAATCATTGATTGTGTATCAGAGATTGACATGGACTACTGTAATACCACGTGAAACTACAGTAGTGGGTGTGCAACACTGTAGCGCCACATGATACTGCAGTTGTGTACGATAGCAGTGGGCCTCACTGCTATTGGTAATTTTATAATTAAATATTATTTCGATTATCCCAAAATATCTTATATGTCATTATCAAGAAAAATATACAAATATTATTCTGATGGCCTATGATATGAATCAGTTCAATAAGTTGAATCATTTTAGTCAGTTCAATCATTCACTTAAATCAGAGAATCAGTTCATCAATCAAGAGTTTAGAGAAGAACGCAATTCTAAAAAAAAATTTCTTCTACGACTAAGAGTTAATCAAATTATCCTAAAGAATCATCATCACGTTCTTTTAGAGAATCATCTCACAAAAAGTCATTCCCAGTAAAATCTTTAAATCTCATCTGTTGAGTACATCTAGAGAGAGAAAGTTGTATTCATTTCTACATGCTCACACACGTCCTAATACGTTGAGGATTGACTTGGAAGATCTTGGTGTGGATCTCAGAGTCTACTGATCGTTGAAGGGATTTCGTGGGAATGGAGAATTAATTGGTTTCGTGAAGACGCTTGATTTAGACTGCAACAGGTATCTGATTACTATCATTGTACGTTGTAAATTTAATATATAAATATATAATGTATCCTGATTGATTGAAAAGAGTCTTCAATAAAATTTTTTTTATTCTTATAGCGTTGCGCGATTTTGTTTTACTAAAAGATTCGATTTTTATTCAAAGTTCATTTTTTTAAAATGGCCACGTGCCACACTCTTTCACCGCGTGTACGCCGCGACGACCAACACCACTGCTCCAGTATGATAACCACATGTAGTCGTCAGATCATACCACTTTGGATATGGTGGATGAAGAGGTTCATAAGGAATCATCATAAATTGATTATTTCGTATCAATTGTGGCAAGAGTTCTGTATAAGACATGAGAATTGGATCATATTGGACAAAACGTTGATTATTTCTATTTCCTTTCAGAGGCTGATCAGCCTGACCAACGTTTTACTGTTGAGTTGGTGATCTCAAACTGGATCTTGGGTTGTTTTGAAAGGTTACTTGTTGAGAGTGATAATTGTATGGCATTGGTATTTGCCACATATGATGTCGCAGATTTAGGTCATTCTCTATACTTTGAAAATCCTGGCGGGGGGGTTCATAACTTGTGAAGAGTAACCAAATTGATAATCTATACATCTCCTTCTTTTCGTTTTAATGGCGGCCCATTTTTTACGATTGATGCATCTGATACAACTTCTGGAATTCTTCCATTCTTTATTATATATTCAATCATTTCACCAATAACTATAGTGTCAGAGAAGTTGTTGAATCATTTTCGATCATCCTGTCATAGAATGGAGATATCAAGGTGTTGATAAACATTGCAGCCATCTCTTTTTCTGACAATGCGGGTTGTACCTGAGCAGCTAATTTCCTCCACCTTTGTGCATATTCTTCAAAGTCTTCAGTAGGATTTTTCTCCAACATCTGCAGATCCAGACGATTATGAGCTATATCTATGTTGTACTTATATTATCTTAAAAATGCATCTGCTAAATCTTTCCCCATTCGAATATGCTGGTTATTCAATTTGATATATCAGCGAGATGCAGACCCCACCAGGCTATCGTGAAAGAAATGAATCAACTGTTTATCATCATTTGCACAAGCAACTATCTTTCTACAATACAGAATAAGGTGACTTCTCGGACATGTACTACCATCAATTTTTTCAAACTCATGTTATTTGAATTTGTGTGGGATGGTTACATCTGGGACCAAATATAATTGGGTGGCATCAATGATACCATGCACATCTTACCCTTCAATAGCGTGCAATCTCTCCTCTAGAAATTCCATCTTATCTTTCGATAGTGGTTTTTCGCTTGGTTTGGTAACGAGCCTCTACGCCTTTGAGTCATCAACATCGGGTATGATGATTGGCTCATTAGCAAGTTCGCCTTATGGACTAAAAGCTTGGTTGTGGCCAAGTGCCATTGTCGATGTGTTGTATCCAATTTTCCTTATCTGCATCATTTCGTAGACATTTGGAAATAGATAGTGCTGGATATTTATTGGTAGTGAAGTGTGCTGAAACTGGGAAGTCTGATGATGTCGACGGGTTGGAGTGAACCTAGGAGGATAAAATGAATTATCATTTGGCATTTGATTTTATAATAATTGAGCCCCTAGTAAATTTTCAAGACAGGCTTCTCCCTTACTGGCGACGAGGAGTTCCAGGACTCTAGCCATTTGCTCTTTCAGCTCCCTAATTTTTTCTCTCATTTTCTCTCCTGATTGCTCTTTTTCTTGCTCGTCCATGACCCTAACTTGAGCTCACGTTCGATAGGGATGTCGAAGTTGACGGGCTATCTTTGACAAGTTTTCTTAAAATAAATAAAAATAAAACAATATGATTATAGATTTTGTTAATGAAAAGGAAGAAATAATAATAACAATATAAATAATGAAAGTAAATATATGTATGAGAAATGATAATGCGCAAAGTGAAATTTCAGATGTACTCAATTTCATTCAATTAGCAGAGTCATCCACTACATTTGTGTGTGTAGAAGTCAATTACATTATTCCGCAATATTAGTTTATATAAAATGACTAAAATGACCCAAATATTTGTTGATTTCTTCCAAAAACTTAGACAAGTTATCACCATTAGGATGGATGGGCAAAACACTTCCCTAAAAAAAGATGTTTGTTCCGCCAAATCGCTCGCTCTCACAGCCATGCCCTTAAGTCATTCCACAGCATGCCCAGATCTTTGTCAAATCAAGTTGTACTCTTGTTGCAACAATTGGTAATCATATCTCAGTGTATCGACATTAGTATCATTCTTTCTTACCAATTTCTCTACCACGTTCTGATAAGCTCTAACTTGGTGCTCAAGGCTTGTAATGACTTTCAATAGTTCTTCATTATCATTTGTTGACTCGGTCCTCCTAACTTTTTTATTCCCTAAATCAACTTGTAAATCATCAGTGATTCATCGTAATGAGTTATATTGTTCTTCTAACTTGACGATGTATGCATTTTTCTTATCGATGATGCTATTCACCTCTTCTACAAGCTTATTTTTCCTTTCTAATTTCATGATTCTATCCTCTTGTTCGTAGATTAACCCTCACAAATTCTCATTGTCTTTTTGCTATCTTTCTAATTTTATTGTTCATTTTATGAGCAATTCCCAACTCCAAGTTTTACGCTTAAGATATTCTTGGTCCTCAACCTTGTTTCTCAAATCTCTGAGTTATTTTCTAGCATCGATCGTGTGTTTGTCAGACAAATTTGCCTCGACTATTAGTCATCTGTTTTCTTCCAAGAGAGCTACATTCTTTTGACGATCCTCATATAACTCATCCCACTCCTCCTTTTTAACAATCTCCTTATGAGCTTTCGGTAATTTGGATTATTGTAAATCCTCAATTGGTAAGGCAATAATTACTTTGCCTCTACTCTCAAGCCGCGTTTCGTACTCCTTTATGCAGCTCATGCAATTCTTCTCATTTTGCACCTTTCTCGTTAGTTTCCAAGCTCCAATCAACTGCTGCAATACTTGTTCAATATCTTGATAACCATTACTGATTTCAATATCCTTCAACGCATGCATGTCAGGGATAAACTGTCTCATGTGCAATTGACGGAGCACCATTAGCGGAGCATAACTAGTACAACCACATGGACCTATGAGCAGGACCTATAGAAAGTCACCACATCTATAGATCATCCATGTTGGCGGCATCCAATGGGCTTTCCAGATAACATCCTCATCTTTTAACTTTGATAGGTATGAAAGTCACACCCCTTTTGTGGAAAACTGCGGATTCCATTTGGCCATTCCAAATTCTACAATGGGGATTCTCGTCTTCATCCATGGACTTGAAAACTTCACTTGAGGACATTCGAAATGTGATGGACATCTTAGATGGCTAAGAATCCAAATACACAAAAGAGATGGAGAGCCGATGAACTTCCCTTTTCCAAACATTCGGATGTGATTTAAGGAACGAAAAGTTTCAGCGAGAATTGAGATAACAAGGTTAACAGCATGTTCAACTTGAAGGAACATTTTTATCACTTTATCATCCACACAATCTTGGATCTTTGGAAATGACATGGTGCCATAAATACACAGAGCATAAAGTAGGGGTGTGCATGGTTCGGTTTGGTCGGTTAGTAAGACATTTTTATAATCCAACTAAATTCATCAGTTACCTATATAACCGAACTGAACTGAATTGGTGTAACCATCTGAACTGAATCGAATATAACCAAAGTAATCGGTTCGGTATGGTTACTTATAACCGGTTCGACTGCACCTGTAAAACTTCTTAAAACAACAAGAATTTTTGGGCGAGGGATTGAGGGAGATGATGGTTGTCGAGAGCGAGAGGAAAGAAAATGGAGGCGGAGGTGATTGTTAGGCTTTTTGTTTGGGCGTTTGATTAATTGGTTTTAGTTTTAGTTTTGGACTTTTTTTACTTCAACTCAATAACAATAATTAATAATATGAACTATATATTAAAAACAGTTGTAACAGTTCGAACCGATTACAGAGTTATTAAGAAAAATAACCGAATCAAAATGTGGTTATTAAAAATAACTGAACCGATTACAATTGCTATATTAAAAGAACCGACCGAACCAATTCGGTTCAGTTTGGTTTGAGAAAAAAAACTGCACATCCCTAGCTTAAAGAGCCATACCCTTATCTTCCTTCAATACATTTTAGGTGAGATCGATGAGGTAATCCAGCGGCACACACTTATTTCCCTCTTTAATTTTCGGCCTTTTCTAAATCTCATATACATGGACAGTACCCAAGAACTTAGATAAGGCTCTCTTCAACATGAGCTTTTTGTCGTAATTATAAACTTTGTCTGTGTTTTGCAATGGACATTCAGTAGGGCCTGATATTCTTCAATTGTAGGAGTAAGATCAATTGTTCCAAAGGCGAAACATTTGTACAGATGATCCCAGAAATGCAATAAAGCCTCAAGAACATGAGCGTTGACTGCAATATACAAAAGATACGCGATGTGACCATATTTGCCGACAAACAATTGTTTCTGCTCCGGTGAAAAATCCTCCCATATCTTCTTCAACATTTCCAAGACCATGTGTTGGAACTCCATCTTAGTTATTGATGGTAGAAGAACGACATCCTCCTTTTTCAGACAATCTCATTTTCATTTCTGCGTTTTCCTAGACCATCGAGCTACTGTAACTTGATATTTTATCGCACTCGGAGTGGAAATCGTGGTCTCTAAAATATAAAGGAAATGAATATTTCTTTACAATCCCTATTAAGCAGCATGATACATGTATGTAAAAGGAAGAAAGATGAAGTCAGAAGTGAAACAATGGAGAAGAAAACATGTTTTATTGTAAGACATATATGTTGGTCGTCGCGGCACGTGCGCAACGGAAGTGTGTAACGCATGGCCATTTTAAAAGTTAAATTTTTAATAAAATCAAAACTTTTAATAAAATAAAATCACGCAATGCCACGATTACCAAAAAAATGTTTTTTATTGAAAACTCATTTTCAATTAGTCAGGATCCATTATATATTTATATATTAAATCTACAACATACAAGGTTATAAATCATATACTTCTTGTAGTCTAAATCAAGCGCCCTTGCGGAACCAATCGATTCTTCATTCCCACAAAATCGTTCCAACGATCAGCAGACTCTGAGATCCACACCAAGAACTTCTAAGTCAGTCATCAACGCACTATGACATATGTGAGCACATAGAATATCACGAAGACACTTTTCTGTCTCTAGATGTACTCAACACATGAGATCTAGAGATTTTACTAAGAAAGACTTTTGTGAGACGATTCTCTAAAAGAATGTGATGTGATTCTTTTAAAGAATTTGATTAACTCTTAATCGTAGAAAAAACACTTTTTTTTAATAATTGTGTTATTCTCTCAACTTTTGATTGATGAACCGATTCAACTGATTGAATATCTTAGGCCATTAGAATAATATTTATATATTTTTCTTGATAACGATGTATTAGATATTTTGAGATAATTGAAATAATATTTAATTATAAAATTATCAATAGCACTAGGACTCACGGCTATTATGCACAACTGTAGTGTCGTGTGGCACTACAGCGATGCAGTGTTACACACCAACTACTATAGCGCCACGTGACACTACATTAGTCTATGTCAACCTCTGATACTCAATCAGTGATCGACACGTGGTAATTACTGCATATTAAATATTTATTTTTATCAAATTAAATATCTAGATATTTGTTAATTCAAAATTAACCTATCTGATTATTCTTATCAACTAAATTATATGTTATTTCACAAATAACATAATCCAAATTATTATCTAATAATAATTTAATTATTTAATTTCATAAATTAGATATTTTGTCTCACTTATCGATAATCAGAAAAATCGATAATTAGTTATATATATATTAATTCCAACTATATATATATAATTCAATTAATTTTTTCTTAATTAATTAATCATAAATAATGATCCCGTAATTATGCAATTGTCCCAGAATAAAGATTCATTTGCAAGTAAGTCATTTTCTCACGTTCTAAATTATTCATACCCTAGACTGCGTAGTATAGATGTGACTTGGGTAGCATGAACCTATAATCCTAAGCTCCAATAAGTCAGATTATTAATTAAACTCTTTAATTAAATAATCTTATTAATTAATTTCATTTTTAATCCACTATAAATATGGAATTACACTCATAGAGATTACAGATTGTATTTACAGAGTATTCTCATGCAGTCCACTAATATAATCATTTATATAGTTTTATCATCCAATTATTGGTTCATAAATTAAAACTGGTCAAACTTGATTTTTATCCTTCTAATTACCTCTTGATCATTAAGTATCATTAATCCACTAGTGAATGACTAATTTGTAATCTTATTATAAATTTGAGCTCAATAACCATTTTGTTCTAAAATTAACACTTAAGGGAACCACTATATAATCCGTTAGAAAAACTTAGATTCCAAATCTTGTAAGATCATGTTCTCAGTCATCCATATAACTACATCTCCAAAACAAAAGTCACTAGCATGTTTACAGTTTTTCAAACAAACCTCAACGAGTGAATCAAAATATCTAGTAGACATGCATAGGAGTTCATGACTACTCAGGACTTAGACTAATCTACATATGATCATCGAATTGATGTGTATTAAATCTTTATGATAAACGACACGTTAATAAATATTTTCTCATTATATAAAGTATCATCACTAAGATGTCTATACACATCAATGATCTGGATCTAGATCACACGCATTCATAATATTTAGTGAACCGTACTAGCAATTGTTCATTAAAGATTTTATACTTTAACATGTTGCTGACATTTTTTTCATTATCTATGATTTTAATCCTCTCATACAAATACAAGATCATAGTCTCATGAATGAATATGAAATTTTTAGATATTTATATAAATTATTCAACAATAATTTAAAAAAACAATTATAAGAAAAATGTAATCCTTATTAAATTTCATATCAAAAAGTCAATACAAATGCTTTGAAGGCATAACCTCCAACAATATATACATGAACAAAGTTAATCATGATACCAAATTTAAGTAGAATCTCTATTTTTATCAAACATTGGTCATGAGATGGGCTCTAAAGACATAATACCTGTGTGGTTGGCTAAAATCTCTTAATAGACTCTCAGGTTGTCCACACTGTTATCTAAATAAAGTAACAAGGGCCCCCAAATGGTATCCCGAAAGAGTCGACCTGAGTGAGAATTTTCATGAGCATGCACGTGAACTGCAATTCCACGAAGGCATTGTCTACTCATTCTCTCTAATCCTAAAGGAAAAGCCCGGGTACGGGGCTAAGGTATGTGTTTGAAATTAGAAATTATGTAAAAAAAAAATTACATTGTAAAACAAAACAAACTATATACAACTGCAAGCATGATAAGAAAAATAATGAATCAAATAAACAAACAAAGAACCACACAAAACGGATAGCATATGATACAATTTTGGCTTGACTCTCTATCGATCTAAAAATGATTAGACTAATTGCATCCCTAGTGGAGTCACCAAGCTGTCGCAACGTGCACGCGACGCAAAGCGGCTATCGACAAAATAATATTTTGAAAAAGAAATTCAGAGTTGCCACCAATCATTTTAAGACGTGATTGATCATCCAATTTTAAAATCAAATATTTTGGTCTTCAAAGTTGGTTCGAGAGTCATTTTTGTGTGGGGAATGTATTAGCGCCCCACAACATTCATTATTAAAATGGTTACCCAATTCAATCAAATACTATCCAAATTATATTAAAAATAAATAAATAAAAAAGTGAAAGAAATTTATTTTTGAATATCTCATTAGGTATGCTTTGTGTCACAAAAAATGAAACAAAGTAAATTACCTTTAATGGCCGGTACAAAGACCATTGAAAAGTAATGTTTAATTTTTAATTTTTTTGAATATCAAAGCATTCTTGGAGTTATTCTCGACATCCTGAAAAATAACTCTTCACCTCAATAGGTCGAGAAGTTTGGTATCCCAAAAACCTCAAAGTCCGGCATCGGGTTTTTTAGTGAAAACTAAATAATGAAATTAGCAAAATTTAAATCTAATTGTTAAGATTGTAATCTACACATATATGAACATTAACTCTAATGATAAAAGAATGAGACAAGAATCACATTATACACATGACAATATGACAATAATATATAAATAAATAAGGAATAAGAAGAACAACAATTATAAAGAAAAATGGGGAAAAGAAAAGTTAAAAAAGATAAAATATGTGACAAATTTGAAGATGATATGAAAAGTAAAAAAATATGTAGAATATGTAAAAGAAGAGTGAAAATGTGAATTTAAATAAAAATAGGATTCAACATGTGTTAATAAAAGAAAAAAATCAAAATTAAATTAAAGAAAAAAGGAAATAGAAAAAGAAAGAATGAAAGAAATTTAAAAAAACGGGGAGGGGAGAACATACGGTGATATCACCCTCTATTTATTTAAATATAACTATACTATTATAAATTAATAAAGATTAAATTTTACTTATGTTAAAATAAATTAATCTATGAAAAGTATATAATTTCTTAAGATAACACACACATATATGTAAATGTATAATTATCATATGTATATCATTTTTACTACATAGTCTACTAATTACCATTATTTTTTAATCATTGCTATTCAAATAGCAAAGAAAAAATACCAACGGTAATTAGTTAAACCGAGGGTCACACGAAAAAAATGATAAAATCTCGGAGTAAATATTTTTTTGGGTATAGATATACCCTTTTTGGACTACTTAGTTTATTAATTACCACTATTTCTTCCTTCCATCATTGCCAATCAAATAGCAAATGAATGATCATAGACAGTAACTAATTCAAACAAGTTTCACGAAAAGGTGGCAACGAGATAAAAAATGACTTGTGAGAACATTAAAAAAGATCCAAAGTTTTAATATTTGCATGATCTTTATTTAAATGTTTAACTCTCTATTTTATACATTTTTATGTATGAAAATTTATCATAGGGAATTTTTGCAACGAATGTACACTTTCGATCCACAAAAATGTCGATTCACATTGAGTTAAATTATACTCCTCAAAGGATTTGTCCTTATCTTCATTGATTCAGTTGATGACAAAGATATCTCATTATCATTTTTTTAAGAAAATCATCAATGAATTGAAATAAAAACTCAAGATTAAGAGTAGAAAATGAAGAAAAAATAACAATCACTTCTATTTTTATTTAGAAAAGGAAACAACACTACATGGGTATGAAAGAGAAATGATGAATGATGAAGAATAATGAACAATATATATTGTTAGTAAATATTAAAAAAATAAACTATCTTAAAAAAAAGAATGAGAGAAGATGAATAGATGAATAGAAATGTAAACTCTATTTCCCTATCTCTTAAAAAATCTTTCATATTTCTTATACACTCTCTAAAAAGATATTTTCTCATTCTCTCTCAAGTCCTCTCTTTCTCTCTCCAAAAGACATATCTCTCTCTCTAAAAAGATCTCGTCTCAAGTGAAGACACCCTCTTTATTTATAGGTAAATTTAGGATATCACTTTTTATTTTTAGTCATCATGCTCCATTTTTAATTTTTTAGTCTTTTGACTCTCTTTTTTATTTTTAGTTTATGGACTATTTTTCAAATCATACACATAGTCTTAGACTAGTATATTAGTCAAAAAATAAAATATATATTTTCAAAGTATTGATCCGGACAAAATACGGTATTTATAATATTCTAATGGTAGATTTGTGTAGATGGCCTACGGAAATCAAAACCCACAAAAAAAATAATTTGAAAATAAAATTACACATACCGATGAGGTAAATGATCTTTTAGTTGTAATCAAGTAGAATAATTTTTTTTTGCAAGAAGAGAAAGCAGACGTTTGAATTTCTTTTAGATAGAGTCTGTCATGGAGTAACAGAAATGTGATCTGGTGAGTAGAATGAGACAGAAATTTGGAGGGAGAAAACGTGAGAGTCGGAATGAGATGATGTGAGGTTGAGGGGTTACTTCCCGCTAAACCAGAGTTTACAGTGGAAGGAATGCGTAAGCATTGGTTATTCACGTGGAGTAACTATTCCACCTCACTAACCCATTACCAAATGACTGAAAAGCTATTCTTCATGAATAATTACTCCACTCCTATAGTTATTCTCATGTTGGTACCACTATTGAGATTTGATCCACTAATATATCATTTTATGTGAAACCTGTGTAGAGTGATCCATTGATGATCAAGCCACCATATTAATAAGAACCCTAAAAATGCCTTAGATTTATCATTTAGGCAAGGGGAAATGAAAAAAAATCTCAAAATCCTCTCTCCATATATATATGTATATATATAATTTGGACCATTCCATGAGATAGCAAACATGCAAACATCAAGAGACAGGAGGGAGAGATACCGAAAGTCATTGATCACCCATTGAAAACAAATACATATTGCTCTTTCTCAATCCTTTAGGAGATTGATCACATATTAAGGGTTGTTTGTTTCTGACTTTTCGCGTGGTAAAAGTCGTGGTGAACATATTTTTCAACACTTTCTCATTTTTGTTACAAGTATTCTCATTTTCTATTAAAAAATTATTTAGCCTGGTAAAATAACAATCCCACCTTATTTTCCCTACCACTTTCTCACAAAAATTCACTTTACCAAATAACTTTCCCATCTTACAACACATTTACACATTTTTTAAAATAACTTTTACTTTCTCAAATCACTATAAAAATATCATTATTTATTGCAATTATTTTTACTTGATTTTGATATTTTATTTTCTTCAAGACCAAAACCTCACAAAAATGTCGTAAAATATACTGATCCTGGTGGAACGAAACGGTCCCAATACCAAATTTTGAGATTTTTTTCATCCCTTCCGACACGTCCGCCAACTCATCTAGGGGTCATCTTGTGAGATTAAGATATGCACGTTAATTGAAATGAATGAAATAAAATATTAAGTTTGAATTAAAAATAGATAAACTTTTCATATATATAAAAGATAAATCTAAATGATTGGAATACATGTTAATAATATCAATTTTTTTTTTGAAATTAAAATTAGTTTCTTCCCTAAAATAAATATTATTCATAAACTGTCAATATTTAAAAAAATACTAAATTTATAAAGGAGAATATAATTGGATTGTTTATCACATCTCATTTTTTGTGTGGAGGACCGGACCTGTATGACGAAACCACGAATGAGGGAGGTCCATCAATCATTTATATTCAGTTTTAGATTGTATTTAACCAAAATATTAAAAAAAATTACATCATTGTTCTATTTTGTTTCTATGGCAGAACTAAAATATTTTGTTTGTTCATGTCGGAGCGAAATGATATCGATAACCATGATATACATATCTACTGAAGAAAAGTACATGTATTGGAAAAACTGTTATGTATTATTAATTATTTTAATGTGTTAATATAAGTGACGGTTATTTATATCAGATTTATTTTTATATATAAAAGAGAAAATTGTATAATAATTAATTTGTGATATTAGAGAAAATTCAATCAAACACGACATGAATTATTAAGATTTTTAGTAGTTGCTAACAGACAATATGTATACAATTTTGTTATGTAATTTTGAACAATTTATCATTGAATTTATTTGTACGGTGTAAGAAAAAAAATTATTTAAATTTTTGGCGTAATAAGAGAAAAAATAGTTGATTTAATTTTTTATGGTTTAATAAAATAGCTAATTAGTTAGTGCGAAAATTAATGTATATATATAAGACATAATGTGTATTACAATCTATAAATAATAATTGGCAACAAATTAAAAACTGATAAAAAAAGAAACTATAAATAATAAATAATTTTATTATTTTAATATAATTTATATAACTTTTCCAACAACTTTATCATCAACTTTATCCAAGTATCCTACATACCAAACAAGTAAATCATATTTTTCAATAATTTTTTCCACTTACGCATGCGTTATCAAACATGATAATCTTAACATATTATCATCTAATTTTACCACTTTTAAACTTTCATAACAACTTAACTTTTTCAATATTTTTACTTAATTCATATCAAACGACCCTTAAAGATTACTTTTATGGAGTTAATTATTGTTATTAACATTAAACAATCTAAACTTGAACAAAAAGATTAAATAAATAGACTAATAGTTATCAAAACGAAAGACTGTGTCCATCGGCCACCTCCGAGAAGTGAGAATATCTATTCCCAATCAAATTACAAGTTAATATGAAATTTCGTTTCATATGTAGATGTATAGTTTGCTCACATTCATCTACTTGACTTTATTTAAATTGTGAGTCACATTCACTTTTAAAGTGTACATTTGTTTCCAATTTTCCAATTCCCTAACTTTTGAAACATTATTCTATTAGTAAAAAATTGACCGGCGTTATTAACACGTATGATGTAACGTGTGATGTCATTTTTTGTTCAATAGCATGTGAGATCATTTTTATAGTAAGAGTCAGACAGGTTCCTGAACTTTGGGGACTGGACACTTTAATTCCCTATTTTGAATTTAGAAACTTTAGTCCATCAACATGCTATGTTGATAGCTGAAAAACAAAATTATCACCAATTGAAATACAATACAATACAATTTACTCAAGTAGGTCTTTGAGTCGAGCAAGCTCTAAACCATATTGAAAATCACATATGGGCACAAATGAGTATTTGATTCGAGCAAATTAAGAAACAAAAATGGGTGTTTGATGGAGGCAAAATATGTAAAAAGATAATCAATTGATGAAGAGAGGGTACTGTTTTAATCTAACTGAATGAATGTTTGAGAGGCTACCATCTTTTTGTTGAGAGGAAGGCAACAATGTAAATTTGGGGTCTGATTACATTCAGGAGAGGTTAACAATTTCGGATGTTATGTTAGTCTCATTCTTCATCTTACATTTTATACAGTTCATTTTTGTTGATGCATACAATATCACAAACACTTAGTCATGTTGTAATTGATTTAAAGAACAAAATGTCAGCTTGACAAGTGGCAATTTCTTATATAAAAATGTAATGTAAGGTTTTTTACTGCATTGTATTTAGGTCTCGTTTGTTTCACGTTTTTTTTCATTATAATCATTTTGTAATTGAATTACCATATATTGCATCCATTCTTAATATAAATTTTTTTGAGTCAATTGAATTGTAGTATAAATTGAGAACAATCAACAATTTATAATGCAATAGTGATTTTGGTGGCAAGAAAAATAATTTGGTACTCTTGTGTGATCATAGATAAAAATATGTACTATTATTATAGGAATAAAATAACATGATTTGAATTATATAAAGAATTTTATTAATTTAAATAAAAATAACTTTATTAAATTTTAGCCTAGAATTATTAATTCAATTAAATACTAATCAAATATAGTTAACATTAATGTTCAATTAATTGTCCATCAAAATGGGGTAGAGAGCTTTTATCTAAAGGCATGCTCTGGTGTATTTGTTTTCGGGCAAAATGTCAGATAGTGCTACTCATTTCAAAAGGGGAACAGATATTGGCGTTGTAGTTCGTGATAGCTCCAGTTTAGTGATGGCTACTTTTTCCAAATTTATTGAGGGTGACATCCCTATCTTAGCTGCTGCGGCGTTAGCCATCTTGGAGCGTCTTCTCTTCTTCGATGGGTTGAATCTTCGTGTGGATTTTGTGGAGTCTGGTAGTGCACACTTCATTTCTCTTCTTCGCTGTGAGAATGTTTTTAGGGTTGATATGTGTTCTGTCGTCCATGCATGTCGTTCTGCAAATTCGGTGGTGGATAGGCTGGCCAAGCTTGGGTCAAAGATGGAGTTTTATTGTCTTGGTCCTATACCCATCTCAGGTTGAATATCTAGACTCTATTGATTCCATAACTTAGTTACTTGAATCTTGATCGCTGTAGTTTTAAAAAAAAATATTTTTGCATTATGAAATTAAAAGGATCTTTAAGTAACATCTTGTTATTAGTATAAATTTACAATAAAAATTAACATACACAAAATATAATAATTTTAAACTCTGAAAAAACGTCATAAAAGTGCTTATGAGTCTAAAGGTAAAGGTGGGTTTAAAAGAGATGTGCTTAAGTTTGTTGTTGTTACTACATGAACACGGATCATGTTTTTAAGTATGTTTTACACTATGAGAAGTGATGATTTCTCTTCTCTTTGTGGACTTGTGCTTGATGATGTATTGTTGATGAGCGTTCATAATCTATATGTGTCTAAATTTTAAAAAAAATGGGCAATCCTGAAGAATGTATGTTTTTCTTTATTCTTTTTTCGTTTTTAAAATTAAATTGAAAAGTCTAACTTGAGATTAACTAATTTTATGATTCTAAGTTGTGCTCCACTACAACAAACATTGATATATTTATTTCTAGAGGCATAACAGCGATACCAAGCACACAGTTTAAGAAAAGAAAAACAAATGTAAAATTTGAACCATATAATAAAAGGATGATTAGAAAGTCCTTAAAATAAAGATACAATTCATAACAGAAAAAATGGTCCAAACTTTTATCAAAATAAATAGCTGAAAAGAGACTATTAAAAATGTTTGTTAATATCGTTGGACATCACTACAAGAAATATAACATTTAACGACCTTAATTTTTGCGACAAAACTAAATTCGCCACCATATGTAATATGTGGTAACAAAATATTTAATTTGCTGAAAAACTTTCTATTTCCATACTTAATTTATCATATTCTCTAAATTGATAAAAAATAAAATAAATCTATAAAATAAATATAAATGGGTGAATAAGTAAATCAGTTGCATGAACAAAATGAAAAAATTAACATTTATGTAAATATTTCAAGAACAATTTTAGAGTGACTAAGTAATTGTTCAAGTTATATAATAATTTATTAAAATGATTTGATAAAATAATTTATAAACAATTATCACATCATTTATTCACTTAAAATTTGATTAATTATTTGATGGCGTAGAATTATTCGTATTTCAAAGGCTACAATTTTCACATTTTGTTGCTGATCATAGTGAGACGGGGAAGGCCTATTGTTTGGGCCTAAACAGTCGAACCACGAGCACGACTGACCGTCAAAGCCCTCATCTTCAGAGGCCCAAGCAATGCCACGTGTGCGATTTGAAGCTGGGTTGTGAGCTAAGGGCTCCTGTGAATTGCAGTATATAATGCCATCCATGACCCTAATTTGCGCATAAACCTATTACCCTTTCCATTTCCAAGACCCTAATTCGTCGTCGTCTCTGAAGTTGAGCTCCGTAATGGTGAGTGTTTGATTTCTTGATCTGGCGCTTCGTTTTCTCCAGAGTTTCCACTGAGTTTACGCTGTCTTTGTCCTCTCTAGGCACTTCCGAATCAGCAAACTGTGGATTACCCGAGCTTCAAGCTTGTGATCGTCGGCGACGGTGGAACTGGTACGACTTTGTTCCTTGTTTTGTTTTGTTTCACGTACTGTTTTTGTTGCTCGGAATAAGTTGGGGAAGGAACATGGTCGAGCTTCCTGTTTCACCTTTTTTTAGGAAGTTGTTTTTTTATATTTTGGCCGGTTAAGTTTGAGATTCTATTGTTTTTATTTTAAGTTCTGATGATTCACGGAATTTTATTTTCTCCAGCTTTATTGACAGATCTGATTTAATTACGTTGATGATTAACTGAGTGGTTTCATTTGGTGCAGGCAAGACCACATTTGTTAAAAGACACCTTACTGGAGAGTTTGAAAAGAAATATGAACGTAAGAATAACTGACAGATATATTCAAATTCATTTATAATGTGTTCATTTGAATCTTTATTCATCAGTAAAAGTTTAAGAAGATTATTATTGTTTCCAATTACAGCGACAATCGGTGTCGAAGTTCATCCACTTGACTTCTTCACAAACTGTGGGAAGATCAGGTTCTACTGCTGGGACACCGCTGGCCAGGAAAAGTTTGGTGGACTTAGAGATGGCTACTAGTATGTTTCTTGTTTTGTTATAATCTAAAACAATGATGATAGTTTATATCGCTAGTTATGTACCCTTTTTGTGCCTCTATCTCTATGAATGTATACATTCACGTATTGCATTCTTATCTTGTGGCGTGATAATTAACTGCTTCTATATTATGTATTAATATATCTAATTATAATGCATCCAGCGTATGCTACTTTTGAATTCTTTTTATTTCTATGAACTCCTGGATTTTGAATTTGCATATTCTTTTTGCTTAATTTCATTTGAAGTACTTTTCTTGGTTTCTTGTTAGTTAATGTGCCCTGACTCTCTTCTTTTTTCCTCTCTTAAAATATTCAGTATTCACGGACAGTGCGCTATAATCATGTTTGATGTCACAGCTAGATTGACTTACAAGAATGTTCCAACATGGCACCGAGATCTGTGCAGGTGCATTTTGTAAACCTTTATCCTTCTTCCCGATATACCAGAAAACATTAGTAACAGAATTGTGGTGTTCTTTTGTTGCCAACTTTTTTATCTCTCTCATTATGGTGTTTCTGTGCTGCTATGTACTAGGGTTTGTGAGAATATTCCCATTGTCTTGTGTGGCAACAAGGTGGATGTGAAAAACAGGCAGGTCAAAGCAAAGCAGGTTACCTTTCACAGGAAGAAAAATCTCCAGTACTATGAAATTTCTGCAAAGAGTAATTACAATTTTGAGAAACCATTCCTGTACCTTGCCAGAAAGCTTGCAGGGTAATGTCAATTATTGTAGTTCATTTAATTTAATCATGCTTTCTCTTACTTATCATTTGGTTTTCTTATGAATTTGTCAATTATTTCAACTGGCTGCTGAATATTGTCTTTGAATATGTAGGAACACCGATCTTCACTTTGTTGAATCACCTGCTCTTGCTCCTCCGGAGGTTCAGATTGACATGGCTGTACAAGCACAGTAAGTAATTTAAAAGATGTGGAGTCCTTAATGTCAACATCATGCTACCATTTTTTATATCTAATGTGTCCATCACAAATAAATAAAAAAGAATTAAGAATAATAAGCTTCTGTGCAAAATGCAATGGCATGACTCATGAATGCTGGCAAGGATCTTATTAGCTAGCAGCTACTACATAGTAAGAAATCCACTGATTTCTAACATAGTTGTCATAAGTCAGGATGGTTTTTTCAATTTAATTTTTTTAGCATACTTTCTGGTACTATGGGGAAAGGATATTATATAGTGTATTCATTTACATTTTGGATAATTATCGAGTCTAGTTTCTTGTTTTACAGTTTTGCTCGTTTGATGACTATTTCATCTCTCTCACACACAAACGCAGAGGCACAAATTACAAATTATTGTCCTAAGAATTCAACCATCTCCATTCAAGCAATAAGTATGCTTGAAGCAACTGTAAAGGAAAACTTTCAATAGAAGCTTATTGTTAGCCACAATGCAAGGTCCTAATGACACTAAATAATCTGTTGCAGGCATGAGGCCGAGCTTGCTGCAGCTGCTAGCCAGCCCTTACCTGATGATGACGATGACACCTTTGAATAATCGTGGAGTCCTATCATGGGAGAAGGCTTTCTTATTGAGATTTGTTGGTGTTTGAGCCATTTTTAAAAACAAACTGCTAGCATTTCTGTATGTTATCGGCATATGATCATTTTCATTGTACCATTTGAGGATGTGAAATTAATTGCTTGGCTGGCTTGTATTTTGAATCCGAGTGATTATTAATTTTATGCGTACCATGTTTGTGCTCTTTGCTCTGGGGGTGTAAGCGGTATGCTTAGGCGTTTAAATAGTGCAAAAGCAATTTGTGACTAGTGAACCGAACCAAATCTACGTGAGAACAAGAAACAAGCTGAACTGTGAAAGAACGGTTTCGTCCTGTAGGTTTTGCTGCTTACGGAAATCAGATAAACTTCATAAACAAATCTCATTAAAGTACAGAAGTATATGTTGCATATTCTTATGTCAATGAATCAATGAGTCCGTTCCTTTTGTAAAAAAAATTCAAGAGTCGGAATGAAGAGAGATTTTTATATGCAAATTAGTTGTGGGTGGGATAGGGTAGGGAATTTGCGAACTGACACCGCATGAGTGGAATGGCCCAACAAAACAATGGGCATCCAAATCAAATTCTTGAATATTACTATGCGCATCCAAATCAAAGACCGAGTAAAGCGTCCACGTGCATTATATCTATGTTTTTGGTCTAACTTCCCATCCGGATTAAACTATTATTTGAAAGAATAATGTAAAAAAGTGCATAATTTAACTAAATCTGTAATAAATGTCAAGTCTACCTTACAAAATTAGATTGACGTATTTTGATGTTTAAAATATTACAACTAATCTATTTTCATCATATAAATTTGTGATGCATTATAAATTGGATTAATATTATTTTTTAAAAAGATATTTTTAATTTTGAAATTAAAAAAGGCCTAAAAAACAAGTTTAGCAAACGAAGTGCTTTCGACAAAAATGTTCCCTGAAAAATACTAATTGCAAGTATAGTCTACTGACTAATTTAATACAACTGATGAAATACTAAAGTCTAAAAAACTTGTAATTCTTCAAAGAAACTAACCCTTGTTAAAACCTTAAAAGAGCTATTCTCACATACAGAAAAATACAAATACCATTCTTCTATGTAAAACCCGTAAAATGGCTAGACACTAAAAATTTATTTTTAAAACTAGTCGAAAAGTATGTGCTTCACATATCTTAAGTAATTTAAAATGCATGTATAATTTAAAATTAATATTGAATGTTGAAATAAATATATTAATTTTTTACATAATTGTAAATCTAAAATAGTAATAATAATAAACACATTTACTTGTTTATAATAGTGTTGAAATTGTACAATATATTGTAAAGGATATTTATGCATCTTGGATAAAAATGTTATCCTCTCAAGGAGTCAAAGGAAGACCATGCACTGTGAATGGACGTGCATGAAGAGTAAGCAATGAAAATATATTCAGAGTTGGTATTGGATATGTATGAGAAGGTATTTATCTCATAATGAGAAGATATTTACATTAAAACGGCAAGATATTTACCTTAGAACAGGAATAATACTTACCTTATTTTTACCTTGAATGGAAGATATAGACCCATAGTGTAAATGTATTTGCTCAGATACTTACCCCACTACAGATGTCTTTGGCTGTCAACGAATGGTGAATAGCGGAAACATGATGAAAGTAGTTTATCAAGGAATCTGTAGAACACCAAGTCAAAAAACATCTTCAACTATCATTTTCTTCTGTCAACAATCACTCCGCATTTTTAGGAGTCATAATAGGGAATAATAGCTATCTTATGATCAATTATTGTTTAAAATGAGTATATAAATAAATGTCAAGCACAACACATAGAAACATGTTAACTAGCAGTAGCCTTGTAAATATTTTCTTCATAAAAAAAATACTACCAAAAGTTTCCCGTAGGTTTTTTTCCCAATCAAAGGATTTTCACATAAAATTTGGTGTCTAGTGCTGATGAGGGTGTTTCACACTCATATTTTAGATAATCTTAACTTTGATTTTATTGGTTCTTTGAGTTTTATCTTTTGATTTATGTTTGTATTTATTTTTATCTTGTAGGCTAGATATTTAAACACATTTGAGTTGATTTTGAAAGATTTGGAAGGAAAAAATGCGGATAAAATAAGAAAAAGACGGATATGGGCAGAATGACCAGCGTCACGGCATTGGCTTCCACCGCCGCGACGTTGGCAGCAACCACATGAAGCAGTAAGCCAGAGCCATGGTGTTGGCTTCCCAACGCGATTTTAGATTTTTTTTTTGTGATTTTTTCGCTCCAATCCAATCTTTGACTAACCCTAGTGTATAAATATAATATCTTAGTATTCTTGGAGCACTTTTTGGATGTGGGAGGCAGAGGAGAAAGTTTTTTAAAGAGGAAACAAAGACAGATCTAATCGGGAGACGGATCTCAACTTCAATTCATCCGCAAATCTAGTTTTTTCTTCTTTTTTCCTCTATGTTCATGAATATTATTAAGATTTTTTCCTAGTATAGTATGTTCTAAATTTCTTATATAGGATGCGTTTCAAATGACATCATATTTCTTTAGAAATAATATTTACTTTCCAAAAATAATTTTATTTGTAGTTCTACTGTAGTAGAGAGTAGTAATAGACAACGCATTTGGTAAATGTATTTTTAACTTTTTACTGCACAATAGAATAGAATTAGACATCGCGTTTGGTAAATGTGTTTCTTGTAAACTTTAATTTTAAAACAGTTTTTAAAATCATTTAAACTTAGACAACGCGTTTTCTTATAAGAAAACCACATAGACTAATGTTAATAAACCAAACCAGTAGCATTATGTTGGTTTGAAATTCTTACAATCATAACTCTGTCTTTATCAATTAAATCAACAGTACAATTGGGTAAGTTACAGAGATCATTAATAATCCGGCTACGATCTTTATTAAAACTTAGACAACGCCTTTGATAATACATTTTTAAGTTTAGAATTTGAAATTAAATAAATTTGAAAACAAACATTGGCTTTTTTTGTATAATCAAGTTAAAATAGGTTATGCCGTAGTCAAATCATGATTGTTTATAAATTATGATTTTCAATTCAATCGATGTTTTTTCATTATTATTGAGTTTTATAATTCATTCTTAATGCTTGTGATCGTCTAACCAACTATTGCATGATTTTAGATTTAATTCTGAGACTGATAAGTAATGATTAAATATGCTATTTGCTTATAACACCATTAGAATTTCATAAGTTAGAGAAAATTATGAATTTAATGTAGTAATTATAATTTATGTGCTTAATGAGTTTATTATATTAAATCTTGACAGAGATATATGATTCGTATTTGTGATTAATTATTATCGACGCTTGAGAAAAATTGATAATTATATTAGAGAAACTAGCCATCAATGTTCTGAATAAACGTTATTAATTGAGAATCGGAATTTAGAGTATGTTTGGCTTGATGAAATCGAAAACCCTAGAGCTTTTAACTATTCAAAATTTTATCTTTATCAAATCTTTATTGTTTTAGTTTAATTAAAACTCTCAACCTTTTATTATTCTCAATTAAAATTAGGATCTAGTTAATTCTAATAATTAATATCAATCATTATGTGAACGATACTCTATTTCATAGAATTTTATTACTTGATGACGATAGTGTATACTTGTACTATAGAATAAACGTAACAAGTTTTTGGTGCCGTTGCTGGAGATTGATTTTGTTTATTAATATTAGAGTTATATATCCTTAATTTTACTTCGAGTCTTAATTTTTTTGGGTTGTTTACTATTTTGAATTTTCAGGCATTTTCTAAGGTGTCTGAGAAAATTTGGAAGCTTCTAAACAATCTTAAGAAACCATGGAAGACGCTAGAGAAAATCCTGAAATTGTGAACAACCAAAATAACTAGGCAATTTGGGATTATACTATGCCAATGGTCAATGAGGTCGCGTCTGCTATGTAACGCCCTATTATTAATGCCAACAATTTTAAGATTAAGCCGGCTATCATTCACACGGTGCAAGCATATGAGTTCAGTGGCATGCCTAATCGATGATCCAAATGTTTACATAGCTACTTTCCTCGAAATTTGTAAGACAATCAAGTAGAACAATGTCTCAACTGACGCAATTAGGCTGAGATTATTCCCATTTTCAGTTCGAGATAAGGCTAAAAGTTGGTTGACCTCTTAACCCGCTGGATCAATCACCACTTAGAGTGGACTTCCTAAGAAACTTTTGGCTAAATTCTTTCCACCAGCTAAAACAGTCAAGATGAGGAACGAAATCACGATTTTTGTCCAATAGGATATGAAGTCTCTTTATGAAGCTTAAAAGAGGTTTAAAGAGATGTTGAGTGAATGCCCACATCATGGACTACCTCGATGGCTACAAGTCCAAACTGTCTACAATGGATTGGGAAATTCAACGAGGACATTAGTGGATGCAGTAGCAGGATGAGCTTTAATGGGTAAAACACACGAGGGGGCTTATGCTTTTCTTGAAGAAATGGTTGTTAATGCCTATCAATGACCATTTGAGCGCAACGTACCGAGAAAGATTCATGGAGTTCATGAATTCAATGCTATTATCGCTCTTACTGCTCATGTAACTACACTGTCCAAGCAATTGATCTCTTTCACCACCAATGCTAGTGTTATTCATGCTTCACAGAAAGTTTGTCATTTATGCAATCGACCTCTTACTGAATGTCAAGCGGTAATCCTTTTTCTCCTTCTCAATCGGAACATGTTATTTATGTTGAGAATTAGAGTAGGCCAAATAACCCATTGTCCAACACTTATAACCAATGGTGGCGAAATCACTCAAATTTCTCTTGAAAGAATAGTCAGAATGTGATGAATACACTAATTGCTACTCAGCCTCAATTTCAACCTCAATAGCCTATTTTTAAAAGATGCTCTTACCTAGCTCACAGGTCAATACCACTCAACTTATGACAAGCACATATGCTACACTTCAGAGGCAAGAAACAAGTATTCAGAGTCAAGCTGCATTTATTCGGAATTCGAAGCTTCAAATTGGTCAACTGTCAGAAAATACTCACTCAAAGATGACAAGGTTCTCTATCGAGCAACACCGAGAGGAATCCAAAAGAACAAGTAAACGTCATTACTCTTCGCAGTGTCAAGGAGTTAGCAGAACCTTAGAAAGTCACTGTTAAAAATTCTCAGTCAATTGAAGCAGAAGTTGAGACAATGGCGATGATCTTGCCAAAAGTTCAGAAAAGAATAAAGGCAGGCCTAATTCAAAGCTCTTTCATGACAATCATTCACCAAATGTTCCACCTATTCTATACCCTCAGTGGTTCCAAAGCAAAAATTGAACAAGTAGTTTTCTAATTTTCTTGATGTGTTTAGGAAACTACATATAAATATCCCTTTTGCTGATACTTTGGAACAAATGTCGAGCTATGTCAAATTCATGAAGGATATTCTCAAACAAGAGAAAGCTAGAGGAGTATGAGACAGTTGCACTTACTAAAGTGTTCAGTGCTATCTTGCTGAATAAATTTCATCTGAAATTAAAGGACTCTGAGAGTTTTACTATTCTTTACACCATTGAGAATTCTATTTTGAAAAGCCTTTATGTGATCTTGGGACTGGTATCAATTTGATGTCATATTCAGTTTACAAAAAAGCTAAGTCTTAGAGAAGCTAAGCCCATGACGATATCTTTATCTATAGTTGATCGGTCTATCAGATATCCATTGGGGATTATTGATGATGTTTTGGTAAAGGTAGATACATTTATTTTCCCAGCTGATTTTATTGTTCTTAACATGGAGGAAAACTAAGAAATTCTAATTATTCTTGGTAGATCATTTTTAGCTATGAGAAGAACTTTTATTGATGTTAAAAAAATGAGAACTTATTCTGAGATAGCAATATGATCAGGTAATTTTTAATGTCTTCAAAGTAATCAAATACCCAAATGATATGAATAGTTGTTTGCGGGTGGATAGTGCAGAATTTGGATGAGGTAAACCTAGACGCTTACCATTTATTGAAAAACCATCAGTATTAACCTCCACCTTTGGTACACTTTTATGGGAGAAACATCCACTCTACCTATCATTATCTCTGCTTCGTTAAATGATGAAGAGACCAACAAATGGTCTTGGGCTGGTCAATTTCTGACACAAAGAGAATTCTAAAGTCATTGGACAACGGGTGAAGCCTGGATGATTATTTTGTCAAGCTGAAGACATTAAAGCAAACACTACCGGGAGGCAATCCGTTTCTATTTCTGCGTTTTCATTTATTTTCATTTTTTAGTTTTTTTAATTATTTTCTTTTGTTTATTTTATTTTTGTTTTTCTTTAGGTTTTTATATTTAAAAAAACTATGGACAAATTTGACTCATGCACCATTTTCCTCTCAGTTGGAGATAACATGAACTATGCAGAGAATGATGAGGATGATAGCTCATTATTATTCAGGGAAGTCCTCTCTACTAAATCCTTTTGCATATTTTCTATTCATTGAGGTCGATGAGAGTTTTTAGTTTAGGGGTGGGTGACTTTAATTAAAGTTTCATTTTTTGCCCTCTGTTTTAGACAACGCTAACACCTACGACGAGATCGGTTTTAAATTATTGATAGCTTTTGAAAAATGATGAATTTGTGTATCAGTGTGTGTTTGAACCGATTGTTTTATTTGCATTTCACTAGAGAGTCTCTACATATTGAGCACCTAGCCTTGAGCGTTTGATTATATTTTAGTGAATAAGTTTGATTTCACCTCTTGGACTTGAGTGACTAAGCTCGAAGGGGTGTCTTAAAATATAATACCCGAAGATCAACTGATTTGGGAGTTATTAGCTGAAAGCTCGTTAATGAAAAGAGAAGCTTAAGGAAATTAAAAAAAAATGGTTGAGCAGGGTTGATAATTCAAGTGGTGGAATGACAAGTTTGAAGGTGTTATGAGATAAATTGAGTTAAGTTCATTGATTCCTAGAATGCATGTGTGACTATAGGTAAAGATTAGGCTGAAATAATATCATTTATTCTACCCGAAACCTTAGCCATACATTAAAAGCCTACGAAAGTTCTAATGATCCGAAGGGTTGTGGTTTGCCTACATTAGTGGAGAGTGATATGAAAAATTGGCTTATGGAGTTCTAATGTATTTATAGATTAATGGATCCGCTTTTGCGAGACTTGGTTGCATAAATTCATTTGACATAAAAAAGTTGGACGACTTAAAGTAACACATACGTACTCAGGATTTTTCAAGGTGTAATGTAAGTTGGTAGTTGTGTTGAAACTCTACATGATCACAATTCATAAGTTTTTCTTGGGTTATCGCTATTTTAAAATCTCTAAGGCATGCTTAGTTAGTCAAAACATTTCATCATTTGATGTTTAATGTTTTGTTTAATTAGTGTTTAATGTTTTCTTGAATGATTTTTTATTTTAATTTTGCTCGACGACTAGCAAAAAAATAAGTTCATGGGTATTTGATGAGTGTGTTTCACACTCATATTTTAGATAATCTTAACTTTAATTTTATTGGTTCTTTGAGTTTTATCTTTTGATTTATACTTGTTTTGTCTATATATTGTAGGTTAGATATTCAAATATATTTGGGCTGATTTAAAAAGATTTGGAAGGAAAAAATGCAGATAAAATGAGAAAAAGGCGGATCCGGGCAGAATGGCAGCGTCACAGCGGTGGAAGCCAGCGTCGCGACGCTGGACACAACCACATGAAGCAGTAAGCCAGCGCCACGGTGCTGGCTTCCGAGCGTCATGACGTTGGCGCGATTTTAGTTTTTTTTGGTGATTTTTTTGCTTCAATCCAATTTTTGACGAACCCTAGTGTATAAATATAATATCTTAGGATTCTTGGAGGAATTTTTGGACTTGGAAGGCAGAGGAGAAAGCTTTTTGGAGAGGAAACGAAGACTGATCCAATCGGGAGACAGATCTCAACTTCAATTCATCCGCAAATCTAGTTTTTTCTTCTCTTTTCCTCTATGTTCATGAATATTATTATGATTTTTTCCTATCCTAGTATGTTCTAAATTTATTATCTCGGGTTATGAGATAGCCAAACCATGATTGTTCATAAACTCTGATTTTCAATTCAATCGATATTTATTCAGTATTATTGAGTGTTATAATTCGTTCTTAATGTTTGTGGGTGTCTGGCCAACTAGTGCATGGTTTTAGATTTAATTCTGAGACTGATACGTGACGATTAAATATGCTATTTGTTTATAATATCATTAGAATTTCATAAGTTAGAGATAATTATTAATCTAGTGTAGCAATTATAATTTCTTGTGCTTAATGAGTTTCATTATATTGAATCTTGACATAGATGTATGATTCGTATTTTTAATTCATTATTATCGATATTTCAGAAAGATTGATAATTATATTAGAGAAATTCCATATCAATGTTTTGAATGAATGTTAATTGATTGAGAATTAAAATTTAGAGCATGTTTGGTTTGGAGAAATCGAAAACCCTAGAACTTTTAACTATTCAAATTTTATCTTTATTAAATTTTTATCATTTTAGTTTAATTAAAACTCTCAACTTTTTATTATTCTCAATTAAAATTAGGATCCAGTTAATTCTAATAATTAATATCAATCAATCATGTGGACAATACTCAATTTCATAAAATTTTATTACTTGACGATGATAGTGTACACTTGCACTATAGAATAATCGTAACAATTATTCCATTCTATTTACTCATTATTTTGTAAGAAATTCATGGCTAACTCTATGATCACGTATTTTTTTATCGCTATTTGAATAATATATAAATAGAGTATTCGTCAATTTGTTAGATTTTATTATATTAAGAGATAATTTATCTTATTCGAAAAATATTTCTCTTAATTCATTTACATGAATTATCATGTTCTGATAATATAAATACTATATAATATTTAATCTTATGGATTTCTAATAAATAATTTATGGTTGACTTAAAAATAATCTCAAACTTAATCTTTATGGCTGTTTACATTTCTAATTGTATACTATTATAATAAACTTAAATTTACAAACTATTTGTAAACAAATTATTAGTGAATAGAAATAATATTATATATATTAGTTATATTAGAGGACAAACAAATGAAATTTGTAAGGTTTACTATATTTTAAAAAGAATTGAAAGGTAAACGGAGAATAAAAAGTTTATTCCATTTAAACTTATTTGAATATAGTAAGATAAAATAAGATTTAACTAACTTTGGAAACTATTGAAAACCAAAGGAAAATTGACAAAAAACTATCTTTCTAGCATGAACTACAAATATATCCGAAACTTTTTTTAAAAATAACCGAAAATGGACAAGTTAATTAATTTAGTTACAAATTTACACATACATAAATTTAGTTACGTTGTACATGTATGATTTAGTAACTAAATAATTCACTCCGATTACTTTCATAAAAGCAAAATTTCAAACATTTTTACAACTCACTCATGTTTTTCGACTATTTTCATAGTTATATCGACTATCAAACTGAATTTTTTTGTGCCTAAACACGTCGATCACGGCTGATAGTCAATAGAATCGATGCAATTTAGACAAGTTTTCAATTCTAAATTTACTTTTGTCTACACACCTTTTAAAAACACAACAAATATAATACTTAAAAAATATTTAATCTAGAAAATTAAATTAAATTTAATAGTTTTTATATTTAATTGAATACTGATATACCCTTTTATTTTTTATGTATATATTTAATTATCGTCTTTTTATCTCCCACATTTATTAATTACTTTCTCTATATATATCTTACTCTCTCTCCTAAAATATCACCCTCCCTTATCTCCCTCCTCTCCCTATCTCCCTCCCTCCCTTGTATATATATATCATTGTTAATTCTGCACGTTTTGGTATCTTAGCCAAACCTGGTGGGGATGATATTGTTCATTTACTTGTACTTCAATTTCTGCATAATTAAATTATTTGTCGCCTATTATGGCTGGTTATCAATATAATTGTTTGTTTATTTGTTTAAATGAATAATTAATTTTTCATAATCTTACTCTCCGCCCAAGTGGATGGTTATTCTTATAATTGATTATTTCTCTGTATTATTTGCTTACCTAATCTGTGAATCTATTTATCAGAGGCTGACGGACCAACTTTTATTTGGTTAGCTTCGGGGACCTAGGTAAGACCTCTTAGATACGTAAATCCTGAGGGTATGGTGGTTGTAGAGGTGAAAGGGAGAAGAGTGAAGGCTAATAGGAGGTTGTAGAAATCACCAAGAGGTTAGTAACAAAAAATGCAGTTCGAAATTCTCAATAATAAGAATAATTTAGTTAGTTGAGCAATGCGTAGATTATTTATGAGTAATTCTTCTTGTAGTAATATGTCAAGAATAACCTCAATACCTGACATAATAAATGATAGACATATTGAATTAGCAGATGATCAAGTAGATCATAGGGTATGAAATATACCTAAACTCCACAATAAAAATATTTATAAATCAACATGGTCTGTTTTCTTCCTTCAAGCCTCAACATCATGTAAAAATAATTAAAAAAATATATGCTAGGGAAAGAGCATGAAACATGTCAATTACTTTCCTCTAATACAATAAAGCATCATATTCAAGAATGATATAATTTCTTTCATTTTGGTTTAGTCTAGATTGGAGTTAAACCACTCACAAGAAGAGGCATGAATACCTCTGTCTCATTAGCCTTACGAGATGCAAGATTTACAATTTTTAATGATAGTGTCTTAGGATTAATTGAATCCTCACTCTGCAAGGTCTAATTCATTTGGATTATTTTTCAGATCTGTCTGTTAGTTTAGCAGATCCCCATATTTTAAAATCTTTAACTTTGAATATTAAAACTAGTGGTTATCAAGTCCTAGAAGGCACCCAACCCCTAACTTTAATCTTTAGAATTCATTACAAAGTAACCAAAACAAATACGAATTTTCAAGCCATCAATAGGAGTCCAAAGAATCAAATCATATTGATGCAATCTAGTCAAAGTAATGCCAATATTAGAGTGCCTAAAATAATTAGGTAGTCTGATATTAATTTACCTGGAAATTGGATTGTAACCAATGAAAGTCAACCTATTCAAATCTCAAGACCAATTGAAGATGTAGATTACATCCAACAGTGCATGGATGAGATTGTAAAAATTAACTTTCAATTATCTTCTACTCCATAAATTATGGAGTATAGCCAGTCTAGTACCCCTAGAAATTTATTTTCCGAATCATCCATTAGTAATGATGAAAATCTTAGGATTCAATATTTAAACAAGAATTAAAGAAACTAAAAATTTAAGGCTTAAAGACATAGCCACAAGTTCTCAAGTTAGTCAGCCAGTTTTTGATAATAAGTATGATCAATCTGATGAAGTTGAAGCACCCACTGGATAATATTTCCAAGGAAGCCTTCATTCTATCAATCCTCAACTCTTAGAGATTCATATGATATAGATCAAAGAAAAGTCATACTTGCTGAATGGAAGGCATTCATGTAGGAATTTAGAATTGATACATTTTTCCTTGATTATGTCGAAGATATTTATGAGAAAAATATCAAAGTAATTTCAAAGTATAAATGGGTTAAAGAAGACTCTAGTATAGTATCTACTAGTCATCCTCCTCCTAAAAAAATTATGAGTAATCATAAAAATTCTTTAATCACTGCTTCTTCTTTCAAAATTGCAAAGGAATAAAAACCAAACAGAAAAGTAATTGAACAACTCAACTATATTAATCATAGTCTAATTATAATAGGAAAATAATTAGATGAAATTGAGACTAATGTTGATGTTCTTAATGGACCAAAACCTAATGAAACTTTGAAAGAAAAACCCTTGATAAATCTTTCAGATAAAATCACTTTAAAAATTGTCCTAGTTAAATAAAAAGATTGATAAAATGATTCAGGAACTAAAGAATAAATCTACTGAGTCATCTTCCTCCGTTAAGGTAGTTAACCAAGACAGTAGTTCAAAATCTAAGTCTGAAAAACTTGGTGAAATATTTAAAGAATTGAAAATAATTAACCAAAATGATAATTCAGATTCAGATAGCCATAGGTCAGAATCAACCTATGAATAATCTACAATAAGTGAATTTTTAAATATTAACAAGATTGAAAAAACATTTAAGAATTTAGAAATTAATAAGTTAGAAAGAAAATGGCATAAGAAACCCATGCCTCATGATATTCAAATTACTGAATCATCTCTTGTTAATCAATTTTTTATTTTTGTAGAAAAATTATATGAATGGAATACTGATAGTCTTTCTGAATAGGAAGTCCTTAATAAATTACAACACATGACAATGGTAGCTAACAACTACATTACCTATCACAATTTACCTCATGAAGAAGTACAAATCTCCTAGTCACAGGATTCACAGGAATGTTCCATTCCTTGTGGGAAAAATATATCAGAAAAGAATCCAAAGCTACCATTCTTTGAGTACTAAAGATTGATGCTGAATGAAGCTCAATTATTGAAGAAAATCAGGAAACAATACCTGATGGAATAAATACACTCATTTACCCTCTATTGCCTTTTCTTAGAAAAATAAGAAAAATTCTCACTTAAGCCCCAGAAGGTCTCACAAACCTTATAGGAAAAATTACCACAAATATAAAAAAATTACTGTTGATTCCACGCCTTTTGGTATCAAAGCCAAACTGGCGGGGATAATACTGTTCATTTACTATTTCTACTTCAATTTCTGCATAATTAAATTGTTTGGCTTTGACAATACTGTTCATTTACTGTTTCTACCTCAATTTCTGCATAATTAACTGTTGATTCAAAAAGCTGCGGAATCAACAATAATTTAAAGACGGTATTAAAATGCAATAAGATAAACAGTAAAAACTGTAGTAATAAACAGTAATTACAAAAATTGTATTGAGGTGTAAGATTAAAAACTTACACTAACAGAGTTTATTGACAACGATAAATTAGTGCTCCCGCTCACTAATTTATGTTGAAGAAAAAAAAAAGATTTACAAAAGAGGAGAAGAAGAATAAAGTTTTGTTTCACAAAACAAGTTTTAGCTCTCAAATAGTAAGAGTTGTGAAACGAGTTCTGAGAAACAAATAGGAGATGACTACCTATTTATAGTCAAGGAAAATGGAGTTCACCGGAAACCCATCACTTACCTGAACTATTCTATTCTACAAAAGTAAAAATATTTTACATGCATACTTTTGTCTACTTTTGACTAAGCGTAGTAAATAGTCACCTAATTATTTGACAACTAGTACAATGATTGCAAAACGACAAATTACAAAGAATCTTGAAAATTGAAATCCTTTGTGGCTGTCATGATTTGTTAAGACTGTTGTTGGAGTGATTGTTACTTGTCCTTGATAATTGTTATCCTGGACTAGAGGTCATTGTTCTTTGCTTGTTTTTTAAGAGTATGATGATCATTGCATTGTGCGTTGGTGTTATCATGATACCTTCAAAATTATTTTATTGACATTTTGCCAAGGGTTCATTTAGTTCTTCCCATTCATCTTCATTGAGGTTTACATCATCAAAATGGTCTTGTGAATCCTGGAAGGGATTATGGGCTCATTGGGAAAGAGTACAAACATGAGATTTTCCCTTCAATTGCTGAGAGGGAGATTTAGATGATTGACTCTTTTTATTCTTTATTAGGCGATTTGACTCTACTGAGTATTCAGAGTCAAAGCCTGTATTGTTTCCAAGAAAAATGAGCATTTTTTCGTATTAACTCATGTTTTTCTTTTGATTTTGCCTTTTGAAGGAGGTTTGAAGTAGGCTTTGAATCTTGAGAAGAATTTGATAATTGGTTAATTTGTGGGAGCTTGGTTATCTGGTTCCTTAATTTTAAGGAGCCCATTGGAGGTTTGAGAGACTTTAACTGGAGGTGAATATTTTTAATGTACTGAATTTGTCCCACCATTTTACGCAGTATTGTCTGGTGAGGATTTCCCCTTCAATGGCGTATTGCCGCTTCAAAATCCATGAAATTTTATATTCATTTACAAAGCAAATTTTTTAGGGGAAAAGAGGCCTCAACTATTGAGAGTTTAAATAGTTTTAAATACAAGGTCATGGATTGTCCGCTATCTTAAAAACCATTTTGGTAAATTGACTTTGAAATTTTTGTCAAAATTCAAAAATCAAGAATGAGAAAATTCACTATTTTGATGCAAGAAATTTATTTGTCAGACATCAATATAGTCAAAATAATTATATTATTTTTTATTTAAAATGGGTTTTAACTCTAAGGGATGAATTTTCCATTCCTTCAAGGTTATTATTATGAGAATGTAGAAGGAATAATAGATGATTTTTCCTTGTGCACTATTTATGGGTTTGATATTTATTGGTTTTGTTTTTTAGGAGAATATCTCTGTAGAAACTGACGGTTTTGTCTTTGTGTCCAGGAACGAAATGGGAATCAGGAAGAAAATGAGCATTCGCTATTTCAATTGAATTTTTAAAATGGGCGAATGAGTGTTCAATGTAAAAGAGATTTTTACTGGGGGTCTTCCTATGATAAAGAGAAGACTTTCTATAATTGGTGAATGGTTGGTTGATGACCAATTGTGGGTTAAATGGTTTAGAGACTGCAAATGGATCAAATTGATTGACCAAAACAGATTGGTAATTAGGCCTGGTAGACCCGGGAATTGTTAATTGAGTATTTCTTGGAGCAGAATACTCCTATTTGATTTGGGCTCTAAGGGCCAATTGTTGAGTGAATGATTCTCCTTTCGTCATTTTCCCCGAGGCTTGGGCCTAGACCCCATCTTGTTGTTGCCCCTACAAGAATTCACGAGTTAAGAAACCAGGTACTGAGTTATTAATAACTTTAATGAATTCAATAAAAAAATAAAAAAATACTGAGTATAGGATGCCATCTAGCAAAGATTTGTTTTGAAGCAATATTCTTAACATTTTTTTTCAAAACATATTTTGCTAATTTACAATCAATTTTTAAAAGAATTGTTTGATTTAGTAAATCATCTTGGAATTTTTGTATACATAAGATGGGCATATAAGATTTCCTTTTTAATTGTATTGTAATTAGCTTGTGATTGAGACCGTGTTCCAGATGTAAACTTGACAATTTGTTCAAGTGCTTATGGGGAAATTTTTTGTAACAAGATACCTCCATATTCAATTTCAGAGGTATCAGTTTGGACAATTTTAAAAGAATGATTAGTAGAAATGCCAAGACAAGTAAGTGTCTTAACATGGGTCTTAATTTCTTTTGATTAAATTACTATGGATAGCTGTCCATGGAGGAGGATTCTTTTTAAGCCTGTCAAATAGAGGCTTGCAGTCACTTCTCATTTTATCGTAAAAGTCAGATATGTAATTTAGAGATCCTATAAACTTTACAACTGTGTTTTATCTAGGATTTCATTGGAGAATTTGTCAGCAAACTGTATTACTCTATCAATTACTTTAATTGTAGAATGGTGTATTTCAAATCCTAAGAATCTAACCTTAGATTGAAATAATTTAATTTTTCCTGCAGAGATAACTAAACCATTTTTTTTATTATCCTAACAAATGATTCAAGATGTCTCCACTAATGTTCTATTGTTTTAGTGAAAATGAGTACGTTATCAATGTAAACAATTGAGAAATCAGTAAATTGGTTAAAGATTTTATTCATTATATTTTGAAATTCACTAGGAGCATTTTTTTAGACCAAAAGGCATTACATTCCGCTCATAATGAGTTTTAATTCATCTTATAAAAAGCACAATTGTTTTTATTTGCAAGAATGCGATTTATTAAATCAGAAATAGATTTTTCTTTTAGAGTTTTTAATTTTTTATTATGAGGAAAGAAAGAAATTTAAATTTTATAGGTTTATTCATGACATATGTAATTATTCCATCATACTCTCTTGAAAATGGATATAACAGAGTAGTGAATGATAAACCTAAGATAATTTTATCAGTCATATTTTTTATTAAGATAAATGATGTTTTGAAACATACATTATTTTGGCAAATATGGACTGTGGGTATTTCATAATTGACATGCATACGAGTACCATTAGCAGAAAATAAATATTATTTTATCTTTTTAAAGTACTTGGTTGGAACTAGTCCTACTTGCTTATAATTCAAATATGCTTCTGAATCTACACAAGTTATTGTTGTGAAATCAAAGTTTTGAATAATTATTCTGACCATTGTGTGTCATTTCTTGATTTTGATGTGGTTTGGATGAAATTTCATCATCTTGACAGTTAATATATTCTTCAACCTCATTATCAGAAATTAGTAATTTAATAGGTTCACTTAATTCTTGTTTATTAATTAGATTTTCTAATTTTAAAAGGTTTAATTCTTCCTTTATTTCTTTGTAAGAATTTGTTAATTTTTTTTATTTCTATTTTAATATTTTTAATTTCCTTTTGAAGTTCCTGTAATAACTTCCTTTTCTTCCCCTTTTACCTTATTAAATTTTTGAAAGGTTTATGAAAGACTTGCAGTATTATTATTATTATTAGATTTAACATTTTATTTTTTTTAAAATATATTTTTAAGTCTTTCAAGGTATTCTTGTTTTAGTTCTGAATTTTTTATTTTATAAATTAAATCTAACAAGAAGGTTTTTTGTTCTTTATTTTTATTTAAGATATTAATTTTTGGACAACAACTATCCCTACACTCCATAGTGATGTTAGGAGTATCACTGTCAAAACTTGAGATTCAGTTTTAGAGGATTTGAGAGTTTCATATTCTCTTAAATCTTCATTATCATTTTCATAATAATCTATTATTTCTAAGATTCTAAATAATTCTTGTTTATCTTCTTCAGAAATTTTCAATTGTTTAATTTTATTCTTAACTTGACAAGTATTTGAAAGGTGACATTTCTGACTACATTTAAAACATGTAATATTACTTTTATCAAATTTTTTATTAAACTTTTTTCTGGAATAATTTTTATTCTTAGAGAAATGTTTATCAAAATTTTTATTCTTAGAAAAGTTTTGATCAAAACTTTTATTCTTATGTTTGTGGTCATATTTCTTATAGCGCTTGTGAGACCTTCTAGGGCTTAAGTGAGAATTTTATCTTTTATTTAGAAGGGGCAATAGAGGGTAAACCATATTGCTCACAAAAATTACTCAACTCATATTTAACAATTTTGCTTTCATTTTTAATTTGTTTGTTGATTTTCATGTCAACACACATTTTTAATCCTTCTTTTTATATTAAAGTAATTATTGTTCCATAGGTTAGACTATCATAGTCTATATTTTCTAGGTCATTACTAAGGACTGTCCTTATTTTATTTACAAATAAATCGGGTAATCCATTAATAAATTTTCTTTCTGAAAGAGTTGATTACTATCATCCCTTAACATAACTCTGGATAAGAATATATTCTTATACCAATTAAAATCACTTAAGGTTTGACACCTAAGATTTGTTAATTGATCATGAATACACAAAGTAATATTACTTGACATACCAATAAAATGTTCAATTATTGTGTAAATGAGTGTATTTATTCCATCAGGTATTGTTTCCTGATTTTCTTCAATAATTGGGTTTCCTTTAGCATCAATCTTTACTGTTGAAAGAATGACAATTTTAGATTCTTCTGTGAGATGTTTTTCCCACTAGGAATCGAGCATTCATGTGTATCCTGTGACTAGAAGATTTATTATTTTTTCATGAAGTAAATTATGAGAGGTAATGTAGTTGTTAGCTACCATTGCCATGTGTTGTAATTTATTGAAGACTTCCTGTTCAGAAAGACCATTAGTATTCCATTCATATAATTTTTCTGTAGAAACATAAAATTGATTAACAAGAGATAATTCAGTAATTTGAATATCAGGAGGCATGGGTTTCTTATCTCATTTTCTTTCTAATTTATTAATTTCTAAATTCTTAAATATTTTTTCAATATTGTTAATATTTGAAAATTCACTTATTGTAAATGATTCATAGGTTGATTCTGACCTATGGTCATCTGAATCTGAATTATTGTCTTGGTTAGTTACTTTCAATTCTTGAAATATTTCACCAATTTTTTTAGACTTAGATTTTGAACTACTGTATTGGTTAACTACCTTAACAGAGGAAGATGACTCATAGATTTATTCTTTAGTTCCTGAATCATTTTATTAACTGGGCCGATTTTTAAAGTGATTTTAATAGAAAGATTTATTAAGGGTTTTTTTTATAGTTTCATTAGGTTTTGGTTCATTAAGAACATCAACTTTAGTCTCAATTTTGTCTAATTATTTACCTATTGTAATTAGACTCTGGTTAATATAGTGGAGTTGTTCAATTATTTTTTTATTTGGTTCTTTTTCCTTTGCAACTTTGAAAGGAGAAGTAGAGATTAAAGAATTTTTATGATTAATCATAATTTTTTCAGGAGGAGGATGACTAGTAGATACTACACTAGAGTCTTCCTTAACCCATTTATACTTTAAAATTACTTTGATATTTTTCTCATAAATATCTTTAACATAATCAAGGAAAATGTATCAATTTTAAATTCCTACATGAATGCCTTTCATTCAGCAAGTACGACTTTTCTTTGATCCATATCATATGAATCTCTGAACCTATTACGTTTTTCTAGATTGACTAGGTCATTATTATGTTCGGCTAGACTTTCCCAATCTGGTTTATATTCTTGACTCAAAGTTCCTATATTCAGAACTAAGAGTTGAGGATTGACAGAATGAAGGCTTCCTTGAAAATCTGATCTAGTGGATGCTTCAACTTCATTAGATTGATCATACTTATTATCAAAAACTGACTGACTAACTTGAGAACTTGTGGCTATGCCTTTAAGTCTTAAATTTTTAATTTGTAAATTTTTTAATTCTTATTCTAAATGTTGAATCCCAAGACTTTTATCATTACTAATGGATGATTCAGAAATGAATTTCTAGGGGTACTAGACTGGCTATACTCTCTAATTTGTGGACTAGAGATGATTGAAAGTTAATTTTTACAGTACCATCCATGTACTGCTGGATGTAATCTATATTTTCAAATGGTCTTTGGATTTGAGTATGTTGACTTTCACTGGTTAAAAACCAATTTATAGGTAAATTAATATCAAACCACCTAATTGTTTTAGGCACTATAATATTGACATTACTTTGACTATATTGTATAAATAGGGTTTGATTCTTTAGACTCCTATTGATGGCTTAAAAATTCATATTTGTTTTGGTTATTTTGTCATGAATTCTAAAGATTAAAGTTAGGGGTTGAGCGCCTTATAGGACTTAATAACCACTAGTTTTAATATTCAAAGTTAAAGATTTTAAAATATGGTGATCTGATAAACTAACAGACAGATATGGAAAACAATCAAAATGAATTGGATCATTGCAGAGTGATGATTCAATTAATCCTAAGAACTATCATTAAAATTTGTAAATCTTCTCGCAAGGCTAATAAGACAGAAGTATTTAGACCTATTCTTGTGAGTGGTTTAACTCCAATCTGGACTAAACCAAAATGAAGGAAATTATATCCATTTTGAATATGATACTTTATTGCATCAAAAGAAAGTAATTGACATGTTTCATGCTCTTTCCCAATAGCATATATTTTTTCAATTATTTTTATATGATGCTGAAACTTGAAGGAAGCAATAGACCATGTTGATTTATAAATATTTTTATTGAGAATTTTAGGTATATTTCATACCCTATGATCTATTTGATCACCTGTTAATTCAATATGTTCAGCATTTATTATGTCGGGTATTGAGGTTATTATTGACCTATTACTACTAGAAGAATTACTCCTAAATAATCTATTCATCGCTCAACTAAATAATTTTTTATTATTATTGAGAATTTCATACTGTATTTTTTGTTACTAACCTTGTGGTGACTTCTACAACCTCCTATTAGCCTTCACTCTTCTCCCTTTCGCCTCTACAACCACCATACCTTCGGGATTTACGTATTTAAGAGGTCTTACCTAGATCCCTGAAACTAATCAAATAGAAGTTGGTACGTCAGCCTCTGATAAACAGATTAGGTAAGCAAATAATACAGAGAAATAATCAATTATAAGAATAACCAGTTACTTGGGCGGAGAGTAAGATTATGCAAAAGTAATTATTCATATAAGCAAATGAGCAAACAATAATATCAATAACCAATCATAATATGCGGCTGACAGTTTAATTATGCAGAAATTAAAGTAGAAATAGTAAATGAAGAATATTATCCCCACCAGATTTGACTTTGATACCAAAATGCACGGAATCAACAGTAATTTAAAGAGGGGGTATTATCTTCAATAGGTTTGGCTTTGATATCAAAAAGTGCGTAGAAAATTATTTGTTAACATATATAGACATATATATATATAATATGTACACACATATTATATATAATATACATTCTATATATAATGAGCGAGGAGAGATAGATTTTAGGAAAATTTCTTAAAAAAATATCATTTATAACTTAGGGAATATTTAATTTTTTTAAATTATTAAAGATAAAAAATATGTATAATAGAATGATATGCAGTTTTAATTAGTGGGTCCATAAATTTAACTATTTTTTTATATGAAATTAGTTGTGTAATTTCATTAATGTGCGTAGATGGAAAGACAAACCTGAAATTTTCACAGGCCCAGAAAAATGCCACGTGTACGGATGCAATTCAAGCGGACATTTGAAGCGGGATTTTGATCGAAGGGCTCAGAAGATTGCGTCGAACAAAAGTCAGATCCCTCCCTGCACTGCCGGATATAAGACCCCCCAAGTCCCACACTCACCTCATCACTGTGCTGAATTCAAAATCTCACCTATTTTTGAGGCATATCGCATATAACTCTTTCTTCAGAACCCTATTTGGCCGTCGCAGAAGTCGAGCTCGGTAATGGTGAGTGTCTCATTTCTCGATCTGATGCTTCATTTTCTCTAGGGTTTACCTTGCGCCGTCTTTGTCCTCTTTAGGCACTTCCGAATCAGCAAACTGTGGATTACCCGAGCTTCAAGCTTGTGATCGTCGGTGACGGTGGAACTGGTATGACCTTTTGTCCTTGTTTTCCTCTGTATCACCTACTGTTTTGGTTGATTGGAAAAAAATGAGGAAAGGAAATAATCGAGTTTCCTGTTGCACCTGAAATGTTTTAGAGGAAGTTCTTTCTGTATTTTTTGGTCGGTTAATTTTGACGCTATTTTTGTGTTTTGAATGTCTGTTAATTCAGGAAGTTTTACTTTCGCCTGCTTTATTGACAGATCTGATTTAGTTACGTTGATGTTTAGCTAAGTACTTTTGTTTGGTGCAGGCAAGACCACATTTGTTAAAAGACACCTTACTGGAGAGTTTGAAAAGAAATATGAACGTAAGAATAACGACAGATAAATTAAAATTCATTCATAATATGCTCATTTGAATCGTTTATGGATCAGGAAAGGTTAATAGATAATTATTGTTTCCAATTACAGCGACAATCGGTGTCGAAGTACATCCCCTTGACTTCTTCACAAACTGTGGGAAGATCAGGTTCTACTGTTGGGACACTGCGGGCCAGGAAAAGTTTGGTGGCCTTAGAGATGGTTACTAGTATGTTTTCTTGTTTTGCTATATTTCCTTTTATATGATGATAGGTTGTACCTCTAGTTTTGTACATTTTTGTGCCTCTATGAATTTCTCCTATAACGTGTATTAAAATACCTAGTTATGCATGCAGTGGAGGAGACTTTTGAGTTATGTTTATTTCTATTAACTCACGGACTTCGATTGGCTTTATTTCATTTTAAGTACTTGTCCTGGTCTCCTGTGTGTTAATTTACAATGACTCTCACTTTTTATCCTCTCTTAAAATTTTCAGTATTCATGGACAGTGCGCTATAATCATGTTTGATGTCACAGCTAGATTGACGTACAAAAATGTTCCTACATGGCACCGAGATCTGTGCAGGTTCGTTTTTTAAACCTTTATCCTCCTTCCTTTTAGCCAATGTATACCAGAAAACATAAGTAATAGTGTTGTGGAGTTCTTTTGCTGCTAAATTCTTAATCTCTCTCATTATCGTGTTGATGTTCTAATTGTTTTCTGTGCTGCTATGTACTAGGGTTTGTGAGAACATTCCCATTGTTTTGTGTGGCAACAAGGTTGATGTGAAAAACAGGCAGGTTAAAGCAAAGCAGGTTACCTTTCACAGGAAAAAAAATCTCCAGTACTATGAAATTTCTGCAAAGAGTAATTACAACTTTGAGAAACCATTCCTGTACCTTGCCAGAAAGCTTGCAGGGTAATGTCAATTATTGTAGTTCGTTTGATCATGCTTTCTATGCCTTACCATTTGGTTCCGATATGAATTTGTCAGTTGTTTCAACTGACAGTTGAATATTGTCTTTGGATATGCAGGAACACTGATCTTCACTTTGTCGAATCACCTGCTCTTGCTCCTCCTGAGGTTCAGATTGACATGGCTGTACAAGCACAGTAAGTAATTTAAGAGATGTGGAGTGCTTATAACTACCGTTCCATTACAAATAAATTAAACAAAAAGAACAAGGATAATTAACTTCTGTGCTAAATGTTGTGTCACGACTCGTGGACTGCTGGCAAGGATTGTAGTAGTAATACGATGTAGCAAGTAGTCCACTGGTGTCTAACGTAGTTGTTGCTAGTAGTCAGGATGGTTCGTTCAATTTACTTTGTTAACTTCTACTACTATGGTAGAGTCGGGATATTATATGTATCCCATTTTGGCTGGTTGTCGAGTCTAGTTTGATGTTTTACAGTTTGCTTGTTTGATAACTATTTCATCCCTCTATAGTCAAGCTGCTTACAAATTATGACTTTATTTTCCAGACACGAGGCAGAGTTAATACAAGCTGCTGCCCAGCCTCTTCCTGATGAAGATGATGATGCGTTCGACTAGTGATGAACATAGCTGATCTGTTTGCTGGGTTTTACTTCGCGGGGGTTTGGTTGTGTTAAGCATAGCGTTCTCTATATATAATATTGGGTTGGTTGTGATTGTTTCATGTGAAACACAATGGCATCTGCCTTCTTCCTAGATTAGTTTTTTTCCTCCTTAGTTTGTTGTTACTGTTTCTTAATGAAATTGTTGGTTCCAAAAATTGAAATGAGGATGTTGTCAATGAAAATTTTGTTTCTACATGTAATACATAATATATGAAATGTTGATTGCCATCAAATAATATTATTGCTTTTTTAATAATCGCAAGTCACACAATTACGTACGTAATGAATGATTCGATTGCTGCTACATTTGTTTTTTTGCTATGCATACCTGGAACCAGTTATTGAATCCCTAGTAACCATATTTGGAGTATTGGTAAGAAAAAGATTCTGTAAAAAAATGGGAAATAGTCTCCAAAAGAATATTTGATTCTTGGCATTAGCCAATCAATATTTGGAAGGATCTTTACTCAGGAAACCAAAGATATTCTCTCTAACATCTTCTTTTCCTCGCATGCAAGATATATCATTTTTTTTGGATTGCGAAGGTTATTGAGAACATCGTTAAAATATTGTTGGTGATTGGTTAATCCGCCAATTGGCCATAAGAATCTATATAGTAGCGTGGTGGCCTAAGTGACCAGGACAAACAATATTTATTCAGCTGAGGACAGAAAAGTGCGTCAACAACAAATTAACATCATTCTATGAGCAAAAAACTGAACCATTTTATCGACAGATAATGGGTGATAATCACAATGCGTTTCTCCAAGTTATAAATATGATCCCTTTCAGCTTTGCCCTTCAACATCATCTAAACATTGACAGACTCATCTATCTGTGGACCATTTTCTGTTAGGTAAAAGAAGATGAATACCACTATAGTACTTGGAGTTCCTCTCCCTTCTAACCTTAATTTTGATGATGCTAGTCCAGAATGGATGAACAAAGCTGACAATGCTTGGCAACTCACAGCAGCTACGCTAGTTGGCCTGCAGAGTGTCCCGGGGCTCATGATCTTATACGGTGGAGCAGTAAAAAAGAAATGGGCTATAAACTCTGCATTCATGGCACTCTATGCCTTTGCTTGTGTCCTTGTATGTTGGGTATTGTGGGGTTATAGAATGTCATTTGGAACTGAGCTTGTTCCGTTCTGGGGAAAGGCCAATTTTTCTCTAGATCAGAAGTTCCTCCTTGAACAAGCATTTAGTGGGAAGTTTCCCAATGCTACAATGATTTATTTCCAGTTTGTGTTTGCCGCGATTACTTTGATCTTGATTGCCGGGGCAGTATTGGGTAGGATGAATTTTTATGCTTGGATGCTGTTTGTGCCTCTGTGGCTAACATTCTCCTACACATTTGTGGCATTTTCCATTTGGAGCATTAATGGCTTCTTCTGGAAGAAAGGACTGATAGATTATTCTGGTGGGTATGTGATTCATTTGTCATCAGGTGTTGCTGGCTTCACAACAGCTTACTGGGTAAGAAGAACTAACTCATTATTCTCTTTCTCTCGGTATGAACTAATTGTTTCATATTTATTAATGTAATTTTAATTGCAGGTCGGTCCGCGTTTGTCAAAGGAACGGGAGAATTTTCCTCCAAACAATATCCTCTTGATGTTAGCCGGAGCAGGTTTGCTTTGGATGGGATGGACAGGTTTCAATGGAGGAGACCCTTATGTGGTGAGCACTGATGCTTCATTGGCAGTGTTGAATACACATGTTTGCACTGCTACAAGTTTGCTCACTTGGCTCATCCTTGATGTCATCTTCTTTGGAAAGCCTTCTGTCATTGGTGCTGTCCAGGGAATGATCACCGGCTTGGTTTGCATTACTCCAGCTGCAGGCATGCTCATTACCTGAAAATTGAATTTCTTCATCCTTTTTCCTCCTAAATGACATAAAACATGTCAAAACTGTTACTAGTCATAAAAGCTTATGCTGTTAAATAAAGAAAACTTTTATGATTTGAATATATTATTAACACTCCTCAACTGTAGACAAAATTTCCCACTGGCCTTAACACGTAGACAACTAGACATAATAAGAAGACTTTAATTACACTACATTTTCGCTGATTGTACTACACAGCTCCTCACGTTTGAAAACTTGCACCATTGCCCCCGACGTTAAGTTATTTTTCAGCAATACCCACTACCGCCACTTTCATCTAATAAATAGATGGGAGTGAGACCACATGACAAACACGTGGTCTCCTTTATGAGCAAATGAATAATTTCAGACCAGGAAATAAAACTACTTCGTTTTGGTCTTTATCTATCTCGTTAGCTTCTCCAAAATGAAGTCGGGATTTTGAAGATTCAATAACGGTGCTCTGTTTCGTGTGCAGGGGTTGTGCAAGGATGGGCAGCTATAATAATGGGAGTTTGCTCAGGCTCAATCCCATGGTTTACAATGATGGTTGTGCACAAGAAATCCAAGCTTCTTCAAATGGTAGATGACACAATGGCCGTATTCCACACGCACGCCATAGCCGGAAGCCTCGGTGGAATACTCGCAGGCCTCTTCGCCGAGCCAAGGCTAAACTACTTGTTCTACGGCCAATATGCTGATTATGTTGGCCTATTCTATGGTTTCAAAATGAATTTAGTTAAAACTGGTTTCCGCCAAATCCTAATTCAGCTTCTTGGGATTCTATTTGTTGTGACAGTAAATGTTGTCATCACAAGCTTAATATGTATAGTGGTTCAATATATTGTGCCACTTAGGATGTCTGATGAGGATATGGAAATTGGTGATGAAGCTGCCCATGGTGAAGAAGCTTATGCTCTTTGGGGTCAAGGAGAGAAGCTTGACCATTTTAAGAACGGACAGATTGCTTATGACGTTGAAGCTCCTGGTGCTAAATATAAGACGACCGACGGACAAGTTGAAATGACTTAATTGACGCGTTATCTGATTTTTAAATATTTGAACTGTCTTGATGAATAAATGTTTCTATTTGTTTTTCTTATATTTAGTAATAAGTGATATCTCCAATGATTTGTCTTTTCATTCCTTTCGTACTATGCTCGTAAATTAATTTATAAGATTATTTTTATCTCTCTTGTATAACACTTTGATTCTCACTTTAAAAACGATTATCATTTTATTTTCAATCAATCAACATAATCGTTCAACAACATGAATAATTGAGTTAGATAATCAAATGTAAATCTATAACAACGGATGCTATTGGAGCTTGTCACTCGGAGTTCAATTTCATCTTTCTAGAAAGTAGAAAAGAGGGAATTTGAATTCAAAACTTCTTCTTCTATAGAGTTGCAGTTAGTATTGGGTTACCTTGATTGATGATCAAATGGCATAATTAATATCGTTGTATTACACTCATAGTAATGAGTTATTTTGATTTTGAGAAATATCAAATATTAGTTCTATAATGATATTTGATGAATAAAATCTTCAATTTAACCCTTTTTAATTATTTCAGTTGTTAAGTTTAGCTTATTCATTGTTTTTAATCACAGCTAAATTCTTAAATGTCATAAATAATGGCTCCATTATAAAGAACGCGGAATTTTGTAGAATAATTGGGTTGGGAAATATATTGTAGCAACAAATAGAAAGCAAATAATAAACTAGAAAAGGGTAGATAATTGTAACGGTTTGACTAATTTATCCCTTTTATATGGCCCCATTTTATTTAGTAATAATAGTTTATCTGATTTCAAATATTTTCTGACTTTGATTTTAATTACACCCAACACAACACTTCGAGTTAATGATAACATTTTTGATGAGTCAAGCTTTCTGTATCAAGGTCGGATCGTCTAGGTACGGTAGAATTTCCCTTCTATGAGAAATAATTTTTTTGTTTTTTTTACTTTGTTACTAAGTAAATATTTGGTTTATTTTCATCTTACAAGAATTAGAAAATATTGTAATTTTCAACAAGGTAAATGCTTAAAAATCATATGAACAGGGACTAAGAATATGAAATCAAATTACCGCGTTTCTCATTGTCTTCGTGTTCGAAGACTGGAGTCCCATCAGGGTCATAATAGTCATTTGGAGCGTAAGCCCATGGGCCCTTATTCAGAATCCATCAGAAACAGGGACAGGGTAGTAACTTCACTGTGCAGCAGAAGCTGCTACCTCCTTTATATGAAAACCTAGCTCATTTCTGTCTCAAGCTTCTCTCATCTTGTTGTCACTGCTTCTGTGGCTAAGCGTCTTTCAGGTGAATCTTAGGGTTTCTCCATCCCCTTTTCTTCGCATTTGAATTCGTCCCTACTTGTATCTAATTCCCGATTCTGCTCGTCGTACTGATCTAAGACCTCCAATTATTATCTAGCACCAAACAAATTTTTGATCCTTTTCAATTTTGATTTTCCTTTATATTTTAGACTATTACAGCTGAAATTTAAGTGAAATTAAGTTTACAGTTTAGTTTGATTATATGATTGTTGTACTTTTTTTTTTCGTAATAAGGGGTTGTTAGAACTTTGGTTAGGGTTTAAGCTTTGGAGCTCGATTATGTTGAAAGTAGTGAGTTAGTTTTCTTCACTTGCTTGATTGTTGTGCACTAGACCGCTTTAGTGTTTGCGTTGCTCGTTAACATTTGCTTGATACTATATCTGCAATGTGGTGTTAAATGAGTGCATATCATTCTATGGATGTACAGATGGTTGCTAATTTATATATGGTGTATATTCTGCTCCCTGGGTACGTCAGTTTTCACATCTCTCATATTATTTAGTTTTGTAAAGTCTCACAATATCAAGTATTAGGTTGGGTATAGTTGCTATGATTCTAGTTCTTAGAAACGAATCTGCTGAGAATTACAAAGCCTATTTCTTAATTGTTAGACAGATTCTTCATAGGGGAATGTCTATGTTCACATCAGTAAAAGTCCGGTAAGTTCAATTGTAATGCTAAATGTTTCTATTTTAACAGAACGGGGGCGTATTCAATATTATTCATTTTAAGTCTTTTAAGTAGAATTCATGTTTTTGCTTAATCATGACATCTGAAGGCTGAGCCTCACAGGCTTAATAGTGTCATCTCTTAAGCGTGACTGTTTATTTCTTTATGTTCTGAGTGGCGGCGGGTTAAGATTAATTTCCATGTAATACACTTGAGAACCTTTTTTTTTCATGTTTTGTCTCATTGTGTGAATGTTCAAGCAGTGAACATTGTAAGTCGTGGCTCAATAATTCAATTTGGCTTTGATCTTACTAGTTTTAGTTATATCTCAGATCAATGGTTTTTCTGGCTTAAATAGTCGTACTGTAAGTTAAAGGAAAAAAGAGAAAGCATGACGAAGAAGAAGAACCTGATGGTATATATGGATGTGTCTATCGATGGTGATCCAACAGAGAGAATGGTTTTTGAGGTATTACTCACATGAATCACTGAGTATGTACCAGAAGCTTAACCAAATTTGTAACTGAACTGATTATGTATGTTTTCAGCTTTTCTATGATATTGCTCCCAAGACGGCGGAAAACTTCCGTGCACTCTGTACAGGTATGTGCTTATTAATGCATGCTTGATAAACTTTTCATTTCATTATCTAGCAGCCATTTTTTTCCATGCTCCTTTATTCTTTACTGTTTGTATTCCTGTTCCTGTGTAAACATAAGTTCAATTCTGCTTCTTTCTAGTTGTCTTGAATATAATATTTCTTATTCACATCATATTATTAGGAGAAAAAGGCATTGGCCCTAAAACTGGAAAACCACTCCACTACAAGGGTTCCTTTTTTCATCGGATCATCAAAGGTTCTATGGCAGAGGTACGTTGTCTTCATCTTTATCGTACTTTAATTTGAATATTCTTTCAAGGCTGGGTTCTGTTGTTGCTTGTATGCTTGTTTTTCTGGTTGAACATGAATTAGAAGTGGTCTGTCTTTTAGTCAGTTACCCTTGTTTATGCTGTAGGATACAGGGCTGATGGTCATGACTGCTTTTCTTGTGATGTAGTTTTTAAGGTTGTAATTGCGAAGTTGTCCATCTTCAAAACTTACTCTGCTTTGCATTATCCAACCACTTTGTAGATGCAGCTTTCCATTTCTATTTGTGTTCTCGGTAACTCATGGATGGTCTTTTTTTTACAGGGAGGCGATTTTGTCAAGCGAGATGGTAAGTAGTCATTTACTCTGTAATTGTTTCTATTATCTTCGATAACTTTAAAGTAATATATTTTCATCATTTGTATTATCTAGGTTTTGCATTTGGAAGTAATAATAGCATGTGACTAATTTTTTTTGGAGGCTATGTTTTCCTATGGAATGTTGTATTGTTGCAATAATACTTAGCTATGTGTGATTTTATTTCTTTGCAGACATGCTTCATTACTGATGTTATTTAACGTATCAGATGACTATTATATGCGATATTTATAATCAATGATGTGCTAAAAATATTTCTGTACGTGAGGTTAGATGTGGAGCACTAAGCATTCATAAATTTGATATCAGTCTAAAGGACGTGATGATAAGTAGGAATTGCCATGCTATGTTCATCCTTATATTGCCTTCAAGGCAATTTAGGCTATGTAGCAGTCAAACATGTATGTATATGACATATATCCTCAAAAAGAACTTTTCTTGGTAATGTATATATTGTGTGAATCAATTAGGGACTAATCTGGGTCAAAACATTGAAGGTCTGTTTTCATCCAGATCTCAGTCGACTTGGCTTTACTGGTGAAGGGGATGTAGAAGGCTGTTTATACAGACTTTGATGCTTTCTTCAGAGGAGGGCGGGTTGAAATGACATGTTTTTCTTGACAAGATACTTGATCTAAACATGTTATTTCAGGATGAATATCAACAGGTTCATGATATTCGAGAAGCTAATTATGTATGTTCCAGAAAAGGAAACACGGTAAAAAGGAATGTATAAAGTGGCATGAAATTTTCCTCAATTATGCAGTCATTAATAGGATATAGGAGGAGACTTGGATTCGATCATCGGTTTTCCCATCTGTTCAGCAGAGATCATTTTAGCGATTATATTGTCTGACAGTTGTCGTATTTTTCACTGTTTGATTTCTGAGATCTTTTTAACGGTATTTGAATTCCAAGATTTTAGTCCCTGATTTTGTCCCATGCATTGAAAGTATTATGTAATGATCTGACATCCAATTTAAAATTCAAATTGCATGAGGAGCTCCTGTTCATGGAAACTGGGTGGTTGATTACATGTGACTTTCATGTGTCTGATATTTTTCTTCTGTTCTCAGGTACTGTTGGGGAAAGTATATATGGGGTGAAGTTTCCAGGTGAGACAATATTACGTTCTAGACTTCTAGTTCTACTTTGGTCATCTAAAGTTGGAAGATTAAACAAAATTGAATGTTTATAACATGTGGACATGTAGGGGTATTAGAAGAGGCCTTTTATAAGAAAGGTCACAGAAAGTATATATGCTGATAATAATCTTAGTTATATGCTTAATGCTTTTATTTTGAGAAAAGATAGATGTTTTTCACTGGTGATATGACTTGTGAGTTACGCTTTGTTTGCTTTATGCACTTATCTAGTGTTAATTTCACTAAGACATTCTTTCACCATGTACGGGGTAGTAATTCTGTTCAAAGAAAAAATGTGTATTTGCTAGTAATGCTGCTTGTGTAATTTAGTCGTAGATATTTGATATGCACATCCATCAAGCACTTCTGATGTATTGATTGGTTATGTGGGTTTCTTGAATGCTAAACTTTGCAATTCATTCTCTCTTCCAACGGTTGGAAATACTAATTGTGCCAATTCTATCAGATGAATCGCCCTGTCTAAAACATGATGGGCCTGGTCTTTTATCTATGTCCGTCGCTGAGCGTGATGATTTGGGTTCTCATTTTGTTATCACCTTTAAGGCTAATCATCATCTTGACAGGTTAGTTTATTTAGATCATTGGCTTGGTCATCAATCCATCAATTCAACTGTTTGCTAAGGTTCTTTGTTTTTTTTTTCACTATTCCAATAGGAAATATGTCGTATTTGGAAAGCTTGTTCAAGGACTTGAGGTATTGAAAAAGATCGAAAGCGTGGGTGATGAAGATGGTACCCCTACTGTGACTGTGAAAATTATCAATTGTGGTGAAATTAATGAGGGTAAGAATTGTTCAGATACATTTAGATGTATGATAAATCTAGTTTTAGGTTATCTCATGGACCATATATACCCTTCCTTTATCATGAGCGTGTGGTTGTGTGGAAGTTGACTTTCTTGGGTACGGACTCCAAATGCACATTTTTTATTGGAATTCTCTTTTATAAGTTATTTGATGGAATTTACAAATGTTATGCAGACAAAAAGAAAATCAACAAAATGAAAATGAAAAAGGATGCATCTTCTGACTATGATAGTTATGAAGCAAAGAGGAGGAAAAAACAAAAGAAATCTTCAAGAGAAAGGAGGAGGAGGAAAAAACACTACACATCTGAGTCAGAGAGTTCTTCAGATTCTGATATTGAATCATCTGAGTCTGAGAGTGATTCCGACTCATCTATATCGTCATCATCGTATGAAAGTTCGTCAAGTGAGGATAGGCCTAAGAAGCGAAAGAGATCTAAAAGAGACAAACACAAGCATGGGAAGAGAAAGGATAAAAGACGTGATAGAAAGAGGAGGAAGCGGGATAAGAAATCTAAGAAGAGATCCAAAAGGTTTGTATAATATCACGTGTTAAAAGTACCTCTATCTCCTTTGAACTACTAAGATTTTATGATTTTTAATTATTACACATGCTTGTTTGTGTAGTAAGGGGAATCGATAGGTGATTCTCTTTAATTGGTGGTTTTTGATTATTTGGTTTGACTACTTTTTTCGGTCGGTAAAAGGTAAAGCATATTATTCACAAAGAAAACCCAGAAGGGTCTAGATCTAAGAACTGTCCTCGTGAGCTGAAGCTAAGAAGGATTCCACCCAGATTTTCAGAATAAAACCATGGAAAAGAACACCATGCCACTCAGAGAGAACCCTAATCAACATGCAGAGAACTTTAGAAAAAGATTTTTCCACCCCCTCAAAAATCCTGTACCGCGCTCCCGCATAATGGAGCAAAAAATGGCTAATGGGCAAAAAATTGTTTTGAAGTTAAAATTCTATTATCATTTTTTTCATTTATTTTTTATTTTTTATTTAGTATTTAGTATTATTTATATTTTAATTTAAGGTGGCAATTTTATTTATGAGTTTTATTTAACTTAACAATAGGATTTTTCGCAGGTTATGCTCTTCAAGTTTATATTCTGTAAAAATGTCGTAACTAGCTAGGATAATCCTCCAAAATAATGGCTTAATAGCCTTGCTACACATGTGATTCCATGAAGAAAAAACCAAAAATATCCCTTAGAGCCACCCACTGGATGTTGAAAGAACCTAAAAGAGTGTTCCAAATCTCCAAAGCGAACGGATTTTGGGGAAGCCCTTTCATTGCATGACATCCATGGTGAGGTTCACGTTCCAAACCGTAGTCGAAGCCAAAAAAACAAATTTCCGGGGGGGGGGGGGGGTTAGTTTTCCAGATCTGTGGTTTGACTATTTATTCATGTAGTTTTGAAAAGTTTGGCCATTACATGTAACGGCATTTATCTTCTTTTTCCCCTTTTGTCTAGTTAGACTGATAAATGAACTGAAGGTTATCCGATGTCTTTCTTCACCACAGTTCCTCAGATCTGCTTTAACAAATTAACATCTTGTCTTGTGCAATTTGTTCAAGTTGTTATGCTACTCTCTGTCTTGTAGGGCATTGGATAGTGTTATTGATACTGGGAGTGAGAACGAAAGTGGAAGTAGCTTTGACAGTGATGGTCTTAATGTTCAAGGGAAAGATCAGAAGCATAAAGACTCCTCAATCAAAGCAGGTAATGACTCTGATTATCTTTTCACATAGTTTGCTGAATCGTTGTATTATCTAAATACTTTTGGCTGCTGATTTTTTTTTTGCTCATTTATATTTCTCCATTAACAAACATTTGTCAGCATAAAAACCACTTTTTTTAAACTCATGACTTAGCATCTCTTCTACTATTCTTAATTCTCTTGGTCCTTGGTATTGAGGAAAATGAAAAAGTTTGGAGGGTTGGTTTATAAAATATTGAAATTAGATTGTTTTGTGTTCTTTTTTCCATATATGGTCGAATTTGGAGTATTGACTCTGTGGGCTCCACTTCTATAATAATCGGAAGCCAACACTATCCCACTATGGACAAGAAGGTAAAAGCAAATATTTAATAGTTTTTAGCCATAATAACTCGTTGTACATTTTATCCCACCATTTTTACTTATACTTCACTGCTCCTACTGCCTGGTAGTTGAATCAGCTTGCTTTTATGCAAACTTTTTTGTTCATCATCAGATTTTTTACCTATAACCTAATTGATGAAGGTTATTTTAGGGAGCCATGAATTCAGTTTAAGCCAATATAGCTTCCCGGTAACTTGTGAATGGGTTAGAATTTGTGCTTCACAATTAGTGAAACACTATTATTGTTTTGGAAGTATATAACAATTCCAATTAGCATGGTGTGTTGTCTTCAGATTGACATCAAAGAGTACTAAAGAAATATGTGGAAAGAGTTCGTTGGCAGTAAATTTCACGATGGTTTACAATGTTCTCATCTCATTTTATTTTTACACAATGTTCCCTCTTTTTCTGGAATGACACCAACTGATATTAGTCACGGATATTGCACAAAGATTAACAACCTATCGTGAAGGGTCTCAAATTCTCTTCTTTTTTTGGCGGGGAGGTTTTTTTTTTGGGGGGGGGGGGGGGG
>QANY01013420.1:1681141-1737613 GCA_003255025.1 Datisca glomerata | reverse complement strand
TGGCTTGGATGATGTTTCCCGTTTAAGAGAGCAAAATTTTATGCGATGCGATAGCTGTAAAGGCTTTGCTAGAATCAAAATTAATCGAAATGTTGTTGTTTCCAACAAACTTGAGACCTTCAAGGATGATCCTACATTCACCCACGAAAATGTATTTATGAAAAAAAAAATTTAATCATCTAACTTTCACTAACATTTTTATGTGGTGGTCTAATTTTTAAACTGAACACTTTTAGTTATTTAAGTTTTTTTAAACATTTTTATGTTGTTCTGTTATCTAACAACGTTATAAAAAACACTTTTGCATAAAAAACAGTTTTCCAATCAATGGTCATTACAATATTCTTAAGATAGAGCCGACAAAGATTCTTCCGAATCAACTGAGTAAATTTAACCTTTCAAATCTTAATAATTTCTAGTTTTTAAATTCAAAATCAAATAGGATTTTAAAGAAACTAATAATGATTGAACTAAATTAAACCATTCACTGTCCTGCAGTCATTGTAGGACAGCTCTCAGGAGTGCCGAACTCTGCGAGGGTACATACAGCAGATTCACCTGGTTTGGTAGAATGCTAGAGAGAGGAAAGAGTAGGTGCAATAACATTACCTACATTTTTTTGATTAGCACTCGCATTAGCAGCTGCCGAGCAGTTTCAGTTGCAGCATTTGTGGTAGCATTGATTGTAGCAGAAGAGCTTGACATTCTGGATTAATGGTGAAGAGCAGCCTTGGCTCTGATATCAACTTGAATTTTGACAAAGATTGAAAAGCTTTTCGATAATATTATTTCTTTAGACTTAATTACAACCTTGAGCTCATATAGCTCTTATACTGAAAGAATACCTATTGAAGACTGACACTTGTACATGGAATAATCCTGTTATAAGAGAGAGGAGAAAAGGAATCAAAAGTTAGTTACATAATCATTAGCTCATGATTGGGATGAGTTGGCATGTGATGACACTTGAGGAGAAGAAAACCTATTTGGCAGTCCAGTGTGGCATGTTGCACGAGAAGACCGGAATGCATGAAAATGCATGGAGAAAGTAGGGTCGTTTTACTGCCTCCGTTCTGCTCTGTTTTGAGAGCATGGTGACAAATGATATTCCTTTTGCAGAGATTGTGCAGAGGTTTTCTATTTTAGAGGAAAAAGGCAAATCACCAATTATCCAATTGGATTAAGAAGTCGCTGATCTTGTAAAGGACGCCGAGCTTCAGCCTATTATTCACTTGTCCAAGACTGAGAATTTGAAACGTTTTCCTTTCGATTCTTATTCTGACCTTGGGGAGTGTTCCAAGAGTCTCAAGAGGGAAGAGTTTATTCCTTCAAGCCGTTCGTTGATTCTGGTTACCCTTCCTCTGTCTTTACCCTCGGTAATAGGTTTTACACCCTCACGTCTCGTACTCCTTTCTGATACTAGATGTGTCTTGGCTCTGTGGTCTGATTCTGTTCCTCTCTAGTTTTGAACCTTGTAGTTTAGAGCCCATTGTTTTTCTTGATTTATCCAATTGGTTCATCGTTCGTTCACAAACTCTATTTGAGTTGAGGACCAGAAAAATTCCACATCAAGAACCGAGTGCTTGAAGAAGAATTAGAGTGGTTTCACGCTAGAGTGTGATCTCTTGAAAGTGAAATTCTTGTCTGCTACAGCTGCGCTCTTGAGGCCAAGCTGACAGAGTTGGAAAAGTAGGGGGTTTTGTATATTTGAATGTGATATCAAAAGAATTGGAACGCTTGGGCACAAGGATAAAAGTTAAGTTACTAAGAAGCATTAATCTCTTTGAAGGAACTCGAGCGGAAAGCATCTCTCACTGGCTTTCTATGGTCATAAGTGGGATCATAATTGGTGAGAACCCCGATGCTTCTGAAGCATTGCCATTTGTCCGTTTCTATAGATCTCTTATCCCCAACTTCTCCGTCGGCATCTTAGTGCGAGGAGAGTAATCATCGCGATTAGCATGTGTGCCTTTCGGTGGATGCGCCTTTCTTTCTATTTATTCTTTGTATGTGTACTTTTCTCATGTATGTTTTTCCTTTCAGACGTTTATCTTCTCTTGATTCACGTTCTATACCTTGATCTAGTTCTACTCGATGGATGTTTCATTTCATCGATCGACATTCTGTACCCTTTGATGGCTCAATTAGGCATATAGGTCACAATAGAAAAATAAATAAATAAAATAACCTAAAAAGTTGTAATTTATACAAATGAACGAAATTTATAATGATCGATCCTTAAAATCTAAAAAATATAGTACATATACAAAATTGTCCTCGCTAATAAGGGACCCTCGCGCAACCCTTGCGCACAATGTTACATAGTTTATAGACATTTATCCATGGTATATAGTAATATACTAGTATATTTTTATATATCATCACTATCACAATATATCTATGGTATATTTATGTATACTATTAGTATATCAAAGTATATATGTAGTATATTTGTACATACCATCGCGATGAAGGAAGCCGGGACCAGATCTGGTCCCGACGATCCTTCAGAACTTGATGGTAGTGAAGTTCATGAAGGTCATGAAATCAACGACGGATTTAATGTCGGTGAGAGATACAGAGACGATTGGAGAGATGATATGAAATTGGTTTTGTTATGGCGTGCTTTAACTAATGTTAACATTACATTACTTTAATAAAGCCTTACATTACTTTAATAAAGCATATTTTTTTGAAAGATTTAATATCCAAGACTAGTTTATTCGCCACGTTGATACTTCTTTGTATTTAAAATTATAATTTTAATTACCTATATTTGAAGCAAGGGAGGGTCGAGTTAACCAATATTTTTATTCTTAATTTTCTATTTTATTAATTTTATATATGATGACAAATATATTTTTAAAATATGTTTCCATCAAGCTTATAGTAGACTTGAGAATCTTGAAAAAAAAATTCTGCATAGCATAATAAGGTTAAAACTCACACATAGTTAGTTTTACAAAAGGGTAAAAATTAAAATGATTAAATAAAATCATAACACACTAACAAACTAAAGGGAGAATCCGGGCATACGTGCAAAACATAAAATTAAAAGACATTATACAAAATTGAAACTAAAAGTAGCATAATCCACTAATTTTCCCTTTGATTTATTAATTTTCCTAGAGTCCTTCCCTTTTAATTTTGCTGGGCTAATTTCTCGATGAATTTTGAGTTCAAGTCTAGAGATGACAATGTGTGAGTTTAGGTAGGGTATAAGTATACCCATTAAATACCCATATTAAATTCTTACTGCTCATACCCTACACATACTCATGTTAAATTAAATGGGTGGTTATGAGTAATACCCATTAAGATATGGGTTTAGAGTAGTACCCAATGGGTACTTGTATATTGAAGAAGAAGAAGATTCTTACAAGTGTACAATAAGCATTATTAAAACTCTTCTTATGAGTGAGTATGAGTTGATGCCCAAATGATTATTCGATTATAAAATTAATGGTCCAATTTAATTCAATTGTAAAATTAGCGAACTATAGTTTGATTATTCGATTATAAAATTGATGATCAAGTTTGATCTGATTGTAAAATTGATGAATTTCAATTTTATTTTATTATAGAATTGATGAATTTTAGTGTTATTCAAATGTTAAATTGATGAACTTTGGTTTGATTCGACTATAGTTAATGGATTTTAGTTTTGGTTATTTAATTGATGATTCGGTTTGGTTTAATGATAAAATTAATGAATTCTAATTTAGTTCGATTATAAAATTGACTAAGTTTACAATTAGTTATTCGGTTATAAAATTGATGATTCAGTTTGGTTATGTCGTAAACTTGATGAATTTTAGTTTAGTTATTTGATTATAAAACTGAGATACAATTTAGTTCCGATATAAAAATTAATTTTATTTTTGTTTTATTATAAAATTGATAAAAGTGTTATTCAATTGTATCATTGATGAATTTGTTTCGATTCGATTATAAAATTGATAAATTTTAGTTCGGGTATTTAACTTATGATCCAGTTTAGTTCGATTATAAAATTATAAAATTGATGCAATTCAATTGTCAATCATGAGTGAAAACGAGAATTACATCATAGTTTTCATTATATATTATTGTCTTTAGGAGAATTGTCAAAAATGAATATGATACCCTTAATTGGGGTTCCCATGGGGGTGGAGGTATACCTTTTTTTTTTAGAATAAATAGGTACCAAATGGGTATTGGGTATTACTCATGCCTTACACATGTATCATGGGTAAAAAAGTACCCACCCAGTAAGTCAAATAACCGTGGGTATTTTTACCCGCGAGTATATTTGCCATCCCTATTCAAGTCTACCCCTTAGGTTTTTTCTGAGTTGAATCCTTGAGATTTTTTGTATTAGCTCACACATTGTGACTTGAGAGCTGATCCCTTAGGGGTAAGGGATCGTTTGATATAAGATTGAGAGTAAATGATTTCTGAAATAAGATTGTCTGAATATGATTGTAGGAATGTATATGTCCGGCAAATTAAGATTATTTTATTTGTTAACATTTGAGAATGTTATGATTTAATGGTAAGAATGTTAAATTACTTTGTTTATTTTGATGAAATGTGGAAATGAATGTTATAAGTATAATGGTCAATTTCTAATTTTATTCTTGAACTAAATTATATTTATGTATGATTTATTAATTAATTTTTTTCTTTCATGATTTATTTAATTTATAAAAAGGTACAATACAGTTGTTAATTTGTTTATCTCTTAAAATAAAATATTTTTCATTATTTGTAAGGAGAGTAATTTAGGAAATATGAGGAAAAATAAATTTTGATGATGCATGGAATGAGGATACCCATCAATTAAGAGGGGGTATCAAGATACCTCCAACGGAGGGTATCTTCACATTCTCACAATGTTAATACATTCCATAAATTTTAAAACAAACATGGTATTCTCCTTTCTCCCTTACTTTCCAGGCATCTTTGCAAACTTAACCTTGTACTAAACAAAACCTTATGGTTTTTTAGTTTGGGCCAACTCCTTAGGGCTTACTTGGTAAACCCCTTAGTACTCTTTTGGTTTACCCTTGGGGGTTAAAAATTTGGGAGAACTACATAGATGACCTATTTGGGCCATCTGTGTAGCAAAATGGTTGCCCAGCTTTTTAATTGCAAAAATGATCTGGCGGCTTAGGCCTTTAATGAAAATGGTGAGAAACACGCGCTACAGTTACTCGTGTAACGACCCAAAACATACATAAGAGTAGATGTAATTTAATGAAACGACGAGTTCAATGGAAGGGAAGAAATATGATTATGAGTATGTGTATAAATTAGATACATATGATATATAATGTAAATACTGGTTTATTTTTGTTTATGAACACCAGAATAATTTGAAACATTGAACACCCTTACACTAGTTATGCATAATTTATATAAATTAAATATATATGGTATCTAATTTAAATACTAGGTTGTATTTGTTTATGAACACCAGAATAATCTGAACATTGAAAACTCTTACACTGACTATGCGTAATGTATATAAATTATTTGCGTATGGTATCTAATTTAAATATCATCGCATATAATAAGATAAAAAAAAGAGATGCCTCTCATAAAGCAATCCAGAAAAAGTGAAAAAACTAGAAATACCATCGCGTAGAATAAAGATCAATAATTCGTGAAATAGAAGAAAGACAAATGAAAAAAATAGTTCAACAACAACAAAACAGTGCACGAGGAAGCTTAAAATCAAAAGCTAAAAATCTGAAATTGCGATCGAAGAAGAACAACTAAAAATCACGATCGAAGCAAGAATCCCACAGCTCGAAGAAACAAAACCCGAAAGCCTCAGCTCGAAGCAAAATCTCAGATCCAATCAGTAATCACAAAGAGGCAGATCGTGATAAAGGTAAGAGGGAGAGATAAATCACGATGGAGTAAAGCAAAGAGAGAGATCCTTACAGAGAGAAATCACGATGGAGAGAGAAATTGGATGGAGAGAGCTCTCCACAGGGGTAAAAGGAGGAAAAAAAGAGAGAAAAAATTAAAGATAATTAAATCATATATAAAAAATGGCAATATATGTAAATAAAGAAAAAATAGACATTTATGTAGAAGTGATCAAATGTGTAATTTTCACTTATCCCATACTTATTAAAACGTGAAGAGAAATTTTCGAGTAAGTCACTTTTACCTGGCCTGAAATAATCAAATATACCAAAATCAATGACCTTCATTTGAGCATTCTCATCTTTTGTGGTAAAAAGAAAGTTCTGACTAGTCATGTTGAAAAGCGTTATTAGATGTAAAATACAATAAGAATGTGCAAATACTCGGACCCTAAATTGTCAAAGAACAAAATTGTTAGTAGTAAATCTCCATACCTCAGGCTTTAGATCACGATGCACGACACCTTGAAGATGACAAAAGGCTGCCCACTCAACATTTGCACAACAATAGTTTTAGCATCTTCTTCTCCACCTTCACACAATCTGACACGACAAGAAATCAAACACATTAGTTCCCCTACTTTTTCCCATATAAAGTAGTACTAAAATGGAAAGAGAGAATCAATCTACATACTCCATGACTACGCAAACATTATTAGCATCTTCAAATGAGTCATAAAATTTGAACATATTCTTATGCCCAGAAAGTGCTTTCAAAATTTTAATCTTCCTACAAACATCTTCAATGGCTATTGATGATGTCATCTGCCAATAATTATTTTGTCTTACAAGCAATTAAGCTCAAATTAGCATAATTCTATAACAAGTAATAATTTGCACGTATGAAAAAAGTCGCAAAGGAAACAACTTAGCTTTGGAAATGATTTTCACAGCCACAGAAGACAGAGCCAAAAAGACACAAATACATCAACATCTTACCAAAGTAATGCTAAATTGAATTGAAAATCCAAACATAACTAACCAATCTCTTTGTTTTTCTCTTTTGTTAATATATTAATGAAAAGAATCCAAAAAAATAAGAAACTACCTCTAATTTACAAGCTTTGCTAAGAAACCCAAGCGAATGAGCGAGATTAGGGTAAACATATGAAGAAGAATCAGAATCACAAGGCCTTTCAGAGAAAAATACGAAACCATGAACGTCAAAGCCAAAAACCCTACCTCTTTATTCTGTAATATAGACGTGAAGAGCCCTGGTCTCACTAATGAAATATGCGAAAAGCCCTCTCCATTCACTTGATATTGCACAAGGGTCTGGAGAAGGAGAGAATGCAATTTAATTTGTTTATAAGAGAAAAGGGAGAGAGTAGAGTAAGAGAACTTAACGAAAAAGCTTGTTGTCATGAGTTTTAGAGAAATCACACACTAAAGCAAGAAAAATTACGCCATGTCTCTCCTTGTGTGGACAGAGTTGAGAGAGGGAGCTGTGAAGAGAGCTTCGAGAGAGAATCTGCGACAAAAAACTGAAAGAGAGGGCTACAAGAGAGATTCGAGAAGGAATGGAGCTTCTCGAGAAGAAAATAGAGAGAGAAGAGTGAAGAGGGTAGGGTTTGGGTTTGTAATCAAATCTCGAGGGTCTGTAAGAATGCGGATCTCTCTCAAGAAGAAATCGGGAGAGAAGACTGAAGAGGGAAGGGTTTGGGTGTGTAATCAAGAGCATATCTTCAGTAACACTCACCCCGGCATTTTTTTTGAAGTCCTTCTTCCCTTAATATTCTTCTCGCTTAGTTTTTTTAACTTTTAACAGAAATTTTTTTATGGGGTTCATAATGACTCTTGTTGTTTCAAGTTTTTTTAATGGAGGAGAATATAAACCCTGTATTTAAATATTATAAAACGTCATATTTATTGTAGTGAGTAACTTTTTACTTAACAATGTGTTACCAAACATAGTAATTTTAATAACTTGTCATCTAACTTTATTACTTAAACTTACCAAGTAACTTAACTGTTCTTGCATTCTTACTTGAACCATACAAAACAGTCCCTTAGGATTTTTAATTTTGGGCAAACTCCTAGGATTACTGGGCTGACCAGTAATAGCATTTTTGGTTTACCTGTTAGGGCCTTCAAGATTTTAACTTGTCCCTTAGGGCTTACCATGATTACCCCTTAGTGTTTTTGGGAAATTTTGCGTACTAGATAATATTAGCTGTGTGTGTTAAGAAATAACAGATTTTTCAGATCCATAGGTAAATAACAAGATTCCTAAATAGTTAATAATTTTAGACAAAAATACCCCTCATCCATATATAATATACTGTCTATTATTTCGGGTAAATCAACTATCTAATACTGATAGACTTAATTGATATACCCCACAATTAAAGAAATTATAACTATTAATGAATTTAAACCATATTTATAATTATATTTAATAACCAGCTAAACCAAATTCAACAGAATCAATAACATCCACAATCAACTAAATCTTTAATTAAAAAACCTTAAACACAATTCAACTTGAATCAATATAAACATAAAAAATAAATCATATATAATACGATCAATGACATAAACACCAAATTTTTTAATAAACTTAAATATGACATATGTAGTATTATTATCATAAATCATTAGTAAATATGTGATATACACGACTCAATTAAGTTAGATAACAAAACTACATATTTGAGATTTCAATAATTGGTAATTAATATATTTAATGAAAGTTTCAAAACAAAGAATTATCGTCGTGTTTACCCTTTAAAAATGGGCACCTCCATAGTAACCGAGATAAATTTGGAAGGTAAATTTAAATTTGAAATCCACAATTAATTTAGATAAAAAGAGATAATTACACTTTTCTTAAAAACTGAAAATATTTAAAAAACTAATCATCCCGCCTCGCCAACCACCTGTAATTAGCATCCCCCATCTAATTAATTGATCTAAAATTCAAATTTCAAATCCACTGATGATAATTGAGTAAATAAAAATTGAAAAAGTTAAAAACCTAAACTACGGTTAAGGAAACTACTCTAAGTGTGATAAACCACAAGTCAATCAAACATCAAATCTTTAAGATCAACAAAAAATCAAGAACCACTGCCATATTTGTAAACTATTCCCGAAACCTCCATCCACATAGCAACCACCATTGACGTCGAACAAACCTCCATGATGCCCTGTTTGGAACAAGGAGAACACCATCGACGAGGAGAACACCATTGATGAGGAGAACACCATTGACAAAAAAACTCCATTGACGGCAAAGGTAAATCATCTTTTCTCTTCTATCATCTATAATAGATTCAATGTTCGTCGCCTATCTGAATCAAACTATCGGTAATGGTTAAAACTAGTAAAACCACAATGATTTCTTTGTTTTCTTTTCATACTAAGTCACTGATTGAACATGCATGTATATATTAATGATTTTAAACAGTTTTTCTAATAGTATTGAGTATATAAACTGCTGAAGAATATTATGTTAATCTTTTAATTTGAGTTTTCAATATTTTTTAATATTCTATGGAGTTTAATATAGGAAGGTAGTTAATAAAGGATTGATCAATAACTGAGTATGTAATCTACTGAATATTATACTAGTTTAGTCAATTATTATTTTTTGATGGAAGTCTAACTTTTACTGTTACTAGAATCATATAGTTGTGTACATATTTAGTAATTTTGTGCATTCCATAAATTTTGTAAAATTTCCCATATAGTTTTAGTATAAAGATATTGATTTATATAGTTCTTGTCACTGAGTGGTTAATTATAATGTGGTCAATAAAAAAATTGTATGGTTAAGACTATTGTTCGGTTCAATTTTCACTGATTATATTCAGTTATTCATGGGATTTTATTGTCAAAGTAAATAAATGATGATCATTGTTAGTTGATATGTGTTATTCAGTTAGATATTGTATATCAATCTATGTTAATGTATTATTTATTGATATAATTAGTATGTCAATAACATATTGATTATCTACCATGTTATATGATTGACTTATATAAAACTCTGATAATAATTTGTTTATTTGTGTATGGCAACATTGACATGGCAGACAAAAGTGTTGTAGGTGAGTCATCAAAATCAATAAAAAATAATAACAAACAACAATCAACTGGAAAACGTAAGTTGCGTTTCACTGAAGAAAATCAAGATGAGATAAATGATAGTCAATAATTTTTTTAATCTTTATGTACTTGTTATTATAAACTGCTAAGTAATATTATAATGTGATAGGGTCTTAAATTGATTGTTTCTTATTCAAACTAGAACAAAAACCAGAAGATGAACCTGTTTTCTAAACCAACCATCATGGAACATGTGAACCTGAGTTTGACTGATAAACAGAGAGTCATTCAGAAAAGGTTATTTTGGACACTTTCTTGACATGCAAATTAAAAAGTTTCCAGCTTAGTTATCATTGCATGTAATTAGGAAACAATGTCATCACCAGAGGACCGATGCAATGTATTTCAATTTCAATGGGCGGGTGGCTCGTTTCACAGTGAGAGATTTTATGGTAATTAGTGGTTTAAGATGCACTTCATCCGTGCATATTGATAGATCTAGCTTAGGGGATGGGATATTGAAAGATAAGTACTTCAAAAATAATAAAACCATTTCAAGAAAGATGCTGATTTTTGCATTTGATACCTGGACAATTGCAAAAAATGATGATGAAATAGTCAAGCTTGTGAAGCTGTATTGTCTAGAGAATTTGTTAATTCCAAAACACGAGCATATTTTGGTTTATCATTTCCATATATTGTTGATTGATAACGATGACCTGTTTGAATTATATCCTTGAGGTAAGTTGGCCTTCGATGTAACCATTGCAAGTATGAGGAAAATATGTCATTTTCATGATAAACTGCTCATGCTTTCTACAGTTTTCACATGCTATAATCATTTGGGCACTTAAGAAAATCTCGTTATTGATGATACTACCAATGATGTTTGCAAAAAAGTGGGAAATGGTACTCCAAGAATAGACAATTAGACAGTTGTTGGTCCACCAGACAAGCGAGATTTAACCGACATGGTTTTCGGGAATAAGAATGTAAGTATAAATTATTTTTGATATATAATATTTAAATCTATATTTGTTATTAACTTGATATACTTACATTTAATGATTGAAGCTTGTGATTGAGAAGTTTCAAGCTACCATTGATGAATTGAAGGCTATTTATTGACTATGACAAAAAATCTGGACAATCAAAGGATAAGGAAGTTGTTGATAAACAACCCGAGATTAGTGACAATCAATCCGAAGCTAAGAATATTGTTCAAGATTTTGATCTCAAGAAACGAAAAACATCATCATCGTTTTCAATTAAGTCTAGATTAGATCATCTAGAGGAGAAATTTAATACAGAATTTGAAAAGATCAACTCTAAGTTGGAAGAGTTGTTGAGTCTGTCAAAGGCAGAGGTATGCATATCATTTATTGAGTATGATTTATTTACTGATTTGAAGCTGTTCATTTCTTTTATTGATTGATCGTAGTATTCACTGTTATGAAATATAATTATTTTGATGTGGCAAATCATTTGAGTGCTAAGTAGGATATTTTTTAAATTATGAACGCGACTGATAAGGTCCATTTCAAGGTGTCGGCAAAAATGTGGAAGAATAACAAATTCATGCACAATGTGCAACAACTTCAAACAAGGACATTGGAGATGGAACTGACTGTCAAAATGCCACTGAACTGAATAAGGACATTAATTATGATGTGTTCAATTCCCTACAATCCTTAAGCTTGGATGATTTTGAAGTAAATTATTGATATACTTTTGAATAACTATGCATATGAATGCTATTATTGACCAATTCAAAATCTGATTTCAATTACAGGATGCATTTGTTGTCCAACCGACTTTTCTAGCAACTGTTCCATCTTCTGTTCCACCAACCACAAACAATTTTCCAGCTAAAAGGGTGACATTGACTAGACAGTGTAAGGGGAAGAGACCTAATATAACAAAACTATATGGAAAACATCCCTCATCCTATAGACTTTCATATCATCACTCAGATACAAGAAGGATATGCATAAACCGATGTTTTTTTATTATTGATTGTGGTAGATTGAAAAACTTGATAGTTTATTGTTTTGAGTACTTGATATATCTGATGGATTTTTTTTGTGATGGATTCTTTAAGTAGTTGGTGTATACATGGATTGAAGTAGATAGTATTTTAATCAATAAAAAATTGACAGTTATCTTGATATATATAGTTGATTATGATTTATGAATGTTTCATTATGAATATTTTCAATTATTCTCTTATGAATAACATGATATATATTCCCTATACTAGTGTTATGAATGTTTACTTATGAATATTGTGATATACACATCGTGTATTATGACAATGATTATATAAATTGGAAAGAAATTTACAAGTATTACTTTATTAAAGTTCAATTTCTTTTTGTTTTTTTTCTTGATAAATAATAGTAGATAAGATATCCCTTGATTATCCATAAATTTATTGTGTTATTATATCTTCATCAATAGGTAGAGGGTAGTCAAGAGATGATGTCAATAATCTAATAATTTGAGTTGAATAGTTATATTCTATTATATCATCATTCAATAAATTGAAATACTTTATTAAAATGAAAAATCACTGTGAATATATCATAAAAAATTGATGTGTTAAAAACCATCTATAAAAAAACAAAAAATATTGATGAATAACAAATTTCCATCATAAAACATATCAATCTCAACATCTAATCTCCACTTTTTATTTCTTTGATTGACTGCTGGTTGACTCCACCGGGTTCTTGCATCTCTTTCGATTATGTCCAATCATATGACACCTCTCACATTTTATCGGTCGAACGCATGTTTTTAGGAGGTAGTATATGATGAATTTGAATGTCTTCTAGAACATTCCATTAACTACTATACCGAGATGATGAACCAATTCCTCGTATATTGCATGTAGCTGGCTCTTGAAAAATATGACGAAACGTACGAGTATGGATTCAAATGCTTATTAGCCATTATAGCTAAATCATGTGCACAAGGTATTGTGTCTATATCTCATATTCGACACGTACATGACTTAATGGTATGTGTACAATAAATATTCAACCACCTAAAATTCATGCATGTCAACAGCAATAACCTGCAATATAAAATGTGTTATACGATTATCAACTACTAATAAATTTAATAAATATGTCGATTCAATATACGATACAAAAAAAACTTACAATCATTGACTGCGAAAGATCCATTTACTTACATAGAAATTTTTCTGATCATTGAGTTAGCGTCGTAATCATGCAACTAGATGCTACTCTACGCTCATGGAATCACCTTTGTGACAATTACCTCAGAAATTCAATAAAAAATATAACAGGTAAACCACGAGCATCTTTCAATACATTATTGAGGCTCTCTGATATATTTGTGGTCATGACATTATATCAATGACTAGCAAAATGAGGACGAGCCCATTTCTCATACCCAACGCCCTTAAGATAAGAATGAATTGAAAGATAAGTAAATTCAAGAGCACACGTATTGACTTCAAAGTCTTCAACTGTATACGCTTTTGCACATAAGTAAAAAATGGGGTCAACAACTGAGTTTTTATACTTAGAGTTGACATTAAACAAAAGACGCTGCATACATAGACCATGAACAACATTTGAGAATCATTTATAAACCACCTTTGGGACTATTGTGTCTATCAGATATAATTACTAAATTTTACCTATCATCATTTTTTGAATCTACAACATCAAATGCCAAAGAAAAAAATTGATTATTACCATCCAACGATGATGTTGTTAATAACGTACTGAGATATTTGTTCTTTAGGAAAGTTCCATGTACTAAAATCACTGGTCTACAATGATGTCAACCTTTCAATGCAGCCCCCAAACACATGAAGAGGTATTTGAACGTGCTATTCCCATAATTCTGAATTATTGTCACGGTACCTTCAAAACACAAATATAATCATATTTATTGATTTTTTGATCAATAATTGAAATATTGAGAAAGAGATATACCTTGGATTTTTTCTTTCAATACATAACAATATGATGGTAATCTTGCATACGACTCTTCTGGCGTCCCTCGAAGTAAATCCAATGCATTTTGCTTTGTTTTCCATGCTTTATAATAGCTAATAGTAACCCCATGCTTCAAACGCATATGATCAATAATGTCTTTGGGTGTTGTCCGATCTTGTACGTAATTCCTATATCTGCCTTTAAGGCAATGACTAACAATATTAGATGTTGCTTGACAATGATAACGAATAACTGTGTTTTTTAATATATTCACGAACCATCCAAAGCTCCCCACCTTTGTATATAGATGCCTGAACAAACCACTTGCACTGATCATTAGTGCAACGGGCATTCATTCTTTCTCGATTAGATCTTTCAATCCTAAACACAAAATTCTATTTAAATACAATCATGTGCAACACCTTTTTGAACTCGGATTTATTTCTAAATAATGATTTCTTTTTAATGTCAAAATTGCTAAGGATATTTTCTAAATCAACAAGAGTAAGAAAAATATCATCGTCTTGAGCATCCTCACAATCCATTGATGCTGATTGACTACCCTCATCAAACACTTAATTTTGCAAATCATTGCATTGGACTATGTTGAACTTACTACTGTCAATAATAAGTGGAAAATTAACCCCATTTTCATTCCTTATCAATAAAACATACCATTGAACATCCTGATCATTTTTAATTTCAACGGTAGTAGATGAAGCATTGCTAAATTACAATTTTACAATAATTTCAAAGTGATCTCTCCCATCAATAGAATCCAAAATCATATGAATTCCTTCAACCATCTCAACAAACTTCATATTGACATCAACCAAAAAAGGTTTAGAACGAAAATCAACGTAAGACTTTGACTCATCCTATCTTCCATCATGTATAACAATAGTAGGGATCTATAGAATTCCTGAAATATATTTTTATGAAAAACTACATGAAAATTGAACATTCAATATATGATATATTTTTCTAGAATAAAGCGACATTGATTTACAGTAATAATAGTTTATTATATATCTTACTCTAATAAAATACTGTCATTGATTGAGTAATATATAAATTAATAGTTTCATATAAGAAACATGCTATTGACACTGTCGTGGATAATGATTTACTCTAAAACAAGTAAATATGTTTCGAAACATGTATCGATCGAATATTAATAGTTTTATACAAGAAACATGCTATTGACACTGTCGTGGATATTGATTTACTCTGAAACAAGAAACTATGTTTTGAAACATGCATCATCGAATCTAACTAATAATTTTTTTCAAACATGACTTTCACCACTTGAGAAACATATAATGAACATCTAAGCAATAAACACACATTGAATCCACAACAACAAAGCGATGATTAATGTAAAAAATACACACTGTAAATAAAAAATATATGGAATATGATACTCTAATAACATGCAAATGACAAAATACCAAAACACTAACCTTCCATGAATGAACCTTGTGAAGCTTGATATAAAAATAAAATATGAATGAAAGTGAAGATAGAAAAAATCCAGAAATTCCTTCACAAACGTGTGCACACCAATCTTTGTGATGTTCTACGATTATGGAGAATGAATGTAATCAATGGTATTGTTTTCCTTCAAAGGAATCTGGAAGAAAAATCGGGTAGCAAAAACACACAAATGGAAGTACTCGGTTAATTATGAATCCCAATTTTTAAATTGGTGAATTATTTTGAAAACAGGCTGCAAATCCAGAATTGATGATTAATCGGTTATGGAAAAGATATTTTCCATGACCAAAATCACTATAAAAAAGAAATTTAAATTAAACAATAAGATTTAATTAAATTTGAATTTAAATATAATATATTAATAATATTAAAAACTGAAAATTTTAAAGATAATGAAATCTCATTAATTGACATTGTCCCACAAAATCAAATAATTAAAACTATCCAATGATAATTACGTAAATAATTTTGTAAACTTCTTCTAACACGTCAACGTTTTAATAATAACAAAATTGTTAGTTCGCTTCATGCTTTACAAAACTAATTAACAACATATTTATAATACATTTTGGTTTCAAATCCTTAAAAGGTTTATATTAGAAAAAAGAAGAAGAAATCATGTAAATATATAGAATCTATAATCAAATGGAATATAAATTAATACTAAAGAAGTTGACAAGAAAAGGCAAAACATTTGATTACATTTTTCTTCTGGATTTTGAAGAAATTTTTATTTAAGAAGATCAAGAGAGAGATATTTAAATAAATGTGTTCTAATTGATATTTTATGAATAATTAACAACAATCATGATTAAAATTTTTATAAACTCATATGAATAATTAACAACAATCATGATTAAAACTTTTATAAACTCATAAAATACTTTTTTTCTCTAAAGCGTATGATGCACAAAAAAATTGAAACTTGAAAAAAGTTTAATTTTTGAAGAGTTCAAGAAAATTTGAAAGAATGGAAGAAAGGAGAGAAGTTATTTTTGACAATTTCAAAGCATTAAATGTTTAAAATTAAAATTGTAAATATCCAATCTCCAAAATCTTTCATAACTCCTTTTTTAAGGGTTCATTCAAAATTCCATGACCTTTTAATTGGTTAATTGAATATCACCAAGTCGGATGAAAAATGTTAAATAAGGGCAATATAGGTAAGACAAATAACTATTCGTAATTAGAATATATAAAAGGCTAATAATTTACTTATTTTTTATTTAGACCATTTAATAACTTCCCTTCTATAGACTAGTCTATTTTCTAGAATTTATGTTTTTAGATTACCCGTTAGGGCCTTGAACATTTTAGCTCACCCCTTATGGCTTACCGAGCTTTCCACTTAGGGAAATTTAACTTGGTGTCACCCATTAAGGGTTACCAGGCTAACCTCTTAGGGCTTTATAGGCTTTCCTGGCACAATTGAGATCATCTCCCATTTCAGAATGTTCGTTTAAACATAGACAATTGGTAAGTAACGAGATTTAAGTTGCAACAATGTTTGGGCTCAGCAAAACCTATGTACCAAACCTATTAGGTGAAAGTATTCAAACTTAAGTTTAACAATCTTCTGTCTTGGCACACAGTAATCCGGGAACGAGTAAAACTAAAACGGATAGTAATGCAAATTTAATAAACTATGCCGGAGAGGGTAGCATGTTATACCTCCGTCGACAATTTGCCCTCGTTGTATTCTCCAATTTTCACGTACTTGAATTATCCTCTCCTCTATGGCCCTTCAGATATTTTTCCAATTTGATTCACACTAAGAACGGTACAACACCTTGCCAGGGTTTGGTCTCCCCTAATGCCAACGACTCCTTCCGGGGTCGGAAATTTTACTTTTTTTGGGTAAAAAATGGATGGCGCTCCCCCCAAAAAATGTAGCCATGATCTTCTCAGAATTGCATTATAGGATTACTCCATTTTTATCACCATGAATATTTTGTTAGAAATAATGCATTGCCTTATACGATTAAAATAAAAATTAAATAAAATTACAGTAATGTAATAATTATAAAATTATCAAAGTAAATATTATTATCGAAATAAATATATAGCATCAAAATAACAATAATATAAAATTAAAGAGAAATTCAAACCGAGTAATATTTCCACAATTTTCTTAAAACAGTTACGCCCCCTTGCTTCTGATATTAAATGTTGCTACCGGCGTCTTTTCCTAAGATAAAATGGTTGGAGGTACGTGAAGAGTACCACACTTCACCACATTGTCGAACTGACTTGTTTGAATTCTACCACCAGAGTGATGACTCACGAACCAAGACTCGAATAAAAAAGGCAAATTAAGACTCAACTAAAACCCGAACCAAGACTTGACTAATGTTCACACCATAACTCAAACCAACTAAATACTTCTAACTTCTATATAGCACAAGAAACTAAAAGAGAGAAGAGAAGAAACTATTTGCTTCGTTGGTGTGAAAAATAAGAAGGAGAACACCTCATTTTATAGTGTTCATGTTGGAGAGCCAACATCAATGACCTTTATTCACCGAAAATGTTTTGGCTCATGATAAATGCCAAAAATGTTTTGGGCTGTTATACAACCATTAAAGGCCGAAAATATTTCATTGCAGAATATTTTAGTGACTTTTGGGCTTCTTTAAAGAAGAAAAAAACTGGAGCAAAGGGCGACCCATATAGATGTCAGCTTTTCAGACTGACATTTGTGTACGTTGGACGTGCGAGCGCACCCAAGCCGCTTGTCGGACCGAGCTGGAATTTGCACCCCCCGTGTGCACGAGAGAGAGCCTCTATGCTTACCAAGCTTGTGTTGGTCGTCGCGTCACGTGCGCGGCGAAAGCGTGGAGGCGCGTTGCCTTTTAAAAAATTAAACTTTTAGTAAAAATTGAATCTTTTAATAAAACAAAACTTGCGCAACACCACGATAACCAAATTAAAGTTTTTATTGAAAACTCTTTTTCAATCAGTCATGATCCATTATATATTTATAAGTTAAATCTACAACATATAAGGTTGGGAATCATATACCTCTTGTAGTTTATATGAAGTGTCCTTGCTAAAATCGATCAATCCTCAATTCCCACGAAATCGTTCCAACACTCAGTAGACTCCGGGATCCACACCAAGATCTTTCAAGTTAATTCTCAACTCACTAGGATGTGTGTGAGTACGTAGAATATTACAAGACACTTTTTCTGTCTCTACATGTTCTCAACACATGAGATCTAGAGATTTATTGAGAATGACTCTAGTGAGACGATTCTCTAAAAGAACGTGATGATTATTCTTTTAGAGATTTGATTAACGTTTAATCACAAAAGAAAATCTCTCTAACACCAATCGTGTTCTCAATTCAACTATTGATTGACGAACTGATGATCTGATCAACTGATTCTCTCCTCTTCTTTCAACAACTTAGGCAATTAGAATAATATTAGTATATATTCTAGATAATGACATATCACCTTTTTAGAGATAAACTGAAATAATATTTAATTATAAAATTATCAATTACAGTGGGACCCACTACCAATGTGCACAATTACAGTGTGCCGTTAGCAAGGATAGTGCCTCACAGCACCACTGTAGTGCCATGTGATACTACAGTGTTGCACACTCACTAGTGTAGTGCCACTTGACATCACAATAATCCATGTCAATTTCTGATACCCTATCAGTGATTGACACGTGATAATTATTACGAATTAAATATTTATTTTAATCATATAATTATTTAGATATCAGTTAATTTAAAAATAACATATCTGATTATCCTATCAACTAACTTATCTGTTATTTAACAAATAATAGATTTAGTTGATTTAAATTATTATCTAATAATAATTTAATTATCTATTTCATAAATTAAATATTCTGGCCCACTTATTGATGATTAAAAAATCGATAATTATATATATATATATATATAATTTTTGAAAATTATATTAAAATATATAAATAATTCAATTAATTAATCACACATAATTATCTCATAATCATGTACCTGCCCTAAAATAAAAATTCATTTTTGCAAGTCAGTTATTTTCTCATGTCCTGAAATATTCACACCCTAGAAAATGTAGTATAGAGATAACTTGGAGATCATAGACCTATAGTTTTAAGCTCCAATAAATCAGATTATTAATTAATTTTTTTAATTAAATAATATTATTTATTAATTCCATTATGACTCTACTATAATTATGAAATTGCACTCTTGGAGATTATAGAATGTATTTACAGAGTATTCTCACGTAGTCCACTGACATAATCATTTCATGTAGCTCTGTCCTTCAATTATCGGTCTGTAAATTAGAATTGGTTAAAATTACTATTTTACCCTTCTTATTACTTCTTGATCCTTAAGTATCATTAATGTACTAGTGAATGGCTAATTTATAATCTTATTATAAATTTGTGTTTAATAACCATTCAGTTCCAGAATTAACACTTAAGAGAACCAATATATGATCCGTTAGTAAAGCTTAGATTCTAATCTTGTAAGATCATGTCCACAGCCATCCACATCACTGAATCTCCAAAATAAAAGTCACTAGCCTGATTAACAAATATACCTTAATGAGTGAACTAAAAGATCTAATAGACATGCATAAGAGTTTATGACTACTCAGGATTCAGACTGATCTACATATGATCATCGAATTGATGTGTATTAAATCTTTATGACAAATGGCACGTTAATAAATATATTAATTCACATCGATCTTGTCACATATAATCTTATTATATAAAGTACATTCACTAAGATGTCTATCCACATAATGATCCGGATCTAGATCACACGCATTCATAATGCTTAGTGAACCGTACTAGCAACCATTCATTAAAGATTTCATACTTTAATATGTTGCTGACAATTTTATTCATTATCTATGATCTTAATCCTCTCGTATTAATATAAGATCATAGTCTCATTAATGAATATGAAATTTCCAGATATTTATATGAATTATTCAACAATAATTTAAAAGAATAATTATAAGAAAAATGTAATCCTCTTTAAATTTCATATCAAAATGTTAATACACATGCATTGAGGACATAACCCCCAATAATATCCCACTTGCCCTAAAGAAAATGTGGCATCTCTATTAATCTCATGTTACACACGTGACCCTCAAATGACGTCGTAGGAAGTGTCTTTTCAAAAGGATCAGCCGAGTTCTGTTTCGATGTTATCTTCATAACAGTCACATCCCCTCGATGCACGATATCTCTTCCAAGATGATATTTCCTCTCTATGTTCTTGCCCCTCTTGTGACTCCTCAGTTCCTTGAAATTTGCTACCGCCCCACGGTTATCATAGTACAAGATCAGTGGCTTGTCCATATCTGAAACTACTTCCAGATCAGAATAGAACTTTCTAAGTCATACTACCTTTTTCCCAGCTTCACAAGCCGTTATATATTCATTTTCCATGGTGAAATCTGCAATACTGGATTGTTTAATACTTCTCTAGATATAGATTCTCCGCCTAGGGTGAATACTTATCCAGTTGTCGACTTTCGACTGTCTCTATTTGATTAAAAATCAGAATAAGTATATATGACAATTGCATGTCTGGTTGGTTGTCATCCCTTTTTGGAATTCTCCATAGAAAATCTCTCCAGCACCTTATCAATATAAGATGTCTGAGAAAGTGTCAAGGACTTGTTCTTTCTATCCCTTAGGATTTAGATGCCCAGAACATAGCTCACTTCTCCCAAATCTTTGATTTGAAATTTCAAAGCTAACCACTTCTTTATTTTTGACAAAATTTTTACATCATTCCCACTGAGTAGAATATCATCAACATAAAGGACTAAGAAAACCACTATCTTATCTTTGGTCTATTTATAAACACAAGCTTCATCAACATTTTGTTCGAAGCCATAAGACTTTATAATCTCATCAAAGGTAAGATTCCAAGATCTGGTCCTTGCTTTAATCCATAAATGGATTTCAGCAAGTTGCATACTTTCTGATCTTGCATTTTTTGTATGAATCCTTCTGGCTGCATCATACATGTGCTTTCTTCAAGAGAGTCATTCAAAAAAAATTGTCTTGACGTCCATTTGCCATATCTCATAGTAAAAACTAGCGGCTGTGGACAAAAGGACATGAATGGATTTTAGCATGGCCATATGGGAGAATGTCTCTTCATAATCGACCCCTTTGTGTATAGCCTTTGGCTACTAAATGTGTCTTGAAAGTCTCTACTTTCCCATCTGCACCTCTTTTCTTCTTGAAGATCCATTTATATCCAATGGGCCTGACATCTTCAGGTGGACCTACAAGTTCCTAGACGGAATAGGAATACATAGATTCCATTTCCTGGTTCATGGCATCTTGCCATTTCTCATGTTAAGGATCATCCATTTCTTCTTCATAAGATAATTGTTCATCCTTATTAGTGTTTGACACTAGGACATGTGCCTCTAATTCGTAGCGACTTAGTTGTCTCCCAACCCTCTCACTATGACGTTGCACCAGTGTTTTCTTTACAGAAACTGTGGTTTCTCTGGTTTGTCATTTATCAGTAGAAATTGAAGGTGTTCTGATCTCATTAGTCGCTAATTCCTCGAGAACTACTTTGTTATGAGGTTTATAGTTTTACATATAGCCATGCTTAAGAAATGTTGCATTTATCGACACAAACATCTTTTGATCATTATGACTATAAAAGTACCCACCTTTAGTCTCTAGAGAATAGCGAACAAATATGCATACCTCAGACCTTGAGTCTAACTTTCTGGTCTTGGGTCTAAAAACGTGAGATGGACACCCCCATATATAAAAATGATGCAAACTAGGTTTGAAGTCATTCCATAACTCTAAAGGTGTCTTGCTTACAAACTTAGAGGGCACTACATTCAAAATGTAAGTTGTCGTGTATAGTGCATATCCCCAAAATGTATGTGACAATGATGAGTATCTTAACATCGACCTAACCATATCCAATAAGGTTCGATTTATCGTCTCTGCAACACCATTTTGCTGTGGTGTTCCAGGTGCTGTTAGTTGAGATAAGATTCCATACTCCAGCAAATAATCCTTGAATTCTAAATCCAAGTATTCACCACCTCGATCAGATCAAAGGGTTTTCAATGATTTACCTAATTTCTTTTCCACTTTAGCCTTGAAGTCTTTAAACTTTCCAAAAGTTTCAGACTTTCGATGCATTAGGTAACTATAACCATATCTTGAGTAGTCGTCAATGTAAGTGAGAAAATACTCATACCCACCTCTAGCTGGTACATTGATCGGTCCACAGACATCACTATGTACTAACTCAAGTAGTTCCTTGGTTCTTTGGTCTTTTCCTGTGAAAGGTATCTTGATCATTTTACCATCTAGACAGGATTCATAAACAGAAAGAGTTACAACTTTTAGCTCTCTCAAAGTACCATGCTTTGTTAACCTGTTTAACCTATCTAGATTAATATGTCCCAATTTAAGATGCCATAAATATGTGTTATCATCATGAGTAGGTCAATGTAAGTGACAAAATACTCATACCCACCTCTAGCTGGTACATTGGTCGGTCCACAAACATCACTATGTACTAATTCAAGTAGTTCCTTAGCTCTTTGGCCTTTTCGTATGAAAGGTCTCTTGGTCATTTTACCCTCTAGACAGTATTCATAAACAGGACAAGTTACAACTTTTAGCTCTCTCAAAGCACCATGCTTTGTTAACCTGTTTAACCTATCAAAATTAATATGTCCCAGTTTAAGATGCCATTAATATGTGTTATCAAATATATGTCCCAATTTGTCGTTTGTTATTTTTAGGTTTTGCTACTTTAAAAAATGCAAAATTATTTAATGCGCATTCAGTCGGTTTAAGCATATACAATCCGTTTATAAGTTTAGCATGATAGATATCGAATCCGTTCTTAGAAATAATAAACTCTTTATTAATGAAAAAAATATCGAATAATTGTTCTTGCAAATGAAAGAGAAATCAAATTCCTCGAAAAACCAAGAATATAATAAACATCGTTCAAAACTAAATAATTATATCAAAAAAGTAAACAAACTATTCCTAATGGTTTAGCTGACACGAGCGCATAACAGCCAACTCTCAAAACAACATTGCCATCAGCCAGCTACCTTGACGAATCATGCATCTGCAAAGAAGAACATACATAGTTAGTGGCTCCTGAATCAAGTATCCAGGATAACAAATCATATTTCACTACACAAGCTTCAAGTACAAGTAAATCATATTTACCTTTCTTTTTCATTTCAGAGAGATACTTGTTACAATTTCTCTTCTAATGACCTTCAACCCCACAGTGGAAACACTTTCCTTTAGGCTTGGTGTCTTTCTTGTTCTTCTTAGCTTTCGGAAATGTCTTGGCTTTCTTTACTCTTTTGTTCTTACTCTGATCCTTACAATTGTTCTTTTTTGTTTTCTTGTTCTTAACAATATTGGAAGAATACTTTTGCTCGACAACATTTTCCTCGCCGTCTTTGGTCATTCTAAGGTTGAGTGACTCAAAAGTCTATAGTTCATTCAAAAATTGGGTCATGTTGAATTATAACTTGTTCATAACATAGTTGGTCGTGAACGCAGAAAAAACTGGTGTCAACGACTCTAATATGATGCTAACTTGAGTCAATTCATCAATGGTTGCCCCATGTACTTGTGCCACGTGCATTATGTTGATCATTTTCAAAACATGTTCTCGAACAGAAGTACCCTTCCTCATCTTAGTTGTCATATAGATCCTAGTGTCCTCATGATGACTTTGATCGGACTGCTGCCTAAACATTGCGTATAAAGATTCCATAATCTCATAGGCAGTCTCCATCTTTTCATGTTTGGTTCTCAGAACATCATTCATACTCACAAGCATGTAGCACTTCACCTTGTTGTTTGATATGATCCAAGCATCGTATTTGTCCTTAACATTCTTAAGGGAGTTAGCAGTGGGCTCCTCAAAACATTCCTCAGTAAGAAAAAACTTATGGTTCTCACAAATCTGCATTAAGTTCATATTTGATTTCCAACGTACGAAATTATCACCATTCAATTCTCAAGAGCGAGTAAAGCAATAACAGGGCTACCAATGTTAGACATAATATTGATAACTGAAATTTAAAATATACATGATTCAATATAATTGATAAATATCTAGAATTCGAAAAGTAAACGTGATGCATGGATGCAATTATAATAAATACATAAATTTTACATTTACTAATCACGATAAAACAACCCAACGATTAATGTGCCGCCTTAGGGTCGGTCAGATTAACCTCAGACTATATATGAGACATTCTCATCCTTATTTATTAAAACTTAAAATATCTTATATTTTCTCTTTTAACAATAAGGTAACGCTTATTCGGTCAAGTCACAACTATCCGCATGAAAGCTTAATTGTGACTTTGTGATTGTAACCCATCATTTCAGATTCCATGACTCCATTTAGAATATGTCACCTTAGGGTCGGTCAAAACTAAACTACATCACTTCCTACTATCTTCTTAAGAAGTCTAACCTTGGTATTGGTACAGCTCGAAATCTTCCTTAAGGGGGTGAAAAAAAAACCATCTCGAGGCTCTCACTACACCTCATGTGTTGTACTAAAGATGGAGACCATAGGTTACATTGACAAGTCAACATTTTCCCACTCACTATTTTAGGATCATGTGTTTCAATTTTAACTAATCAATTAATTCCAAAATAATTACTAGTTAAAATAATAACCCTATGAATATTTAATTATCATTGATCTAAGTTCATTTAACTTTCTGAAGCGCCTAAGTCATAAGTAGGTGAACATAGATTAACTAATTAATTATATTCATCAAAATTTAATAAAACTCTTTTACTAAAGTCAGTTAACCTAAATGTTACTATAATTTTTAGTGTGATGTGATTACCAAGTTTAAGTAGTTAAAACCTAGAAGTTTACTTGCAATTGATTTCATAAAGCAATACATATAAACATATTAGGACAATCCTAATAAATTATGTTTCTACAGATGAGATTCATGATTAAATAAAAGTGTTTAGGATTTTTATGTATGGCATGTGATCGACTAATGCATGGACATGTTATCAAACATAACAATTAAATAAAATAATAATCGACCGAGTGACTATTGGGTGTTTCTAAATTACAACCTTTGAAATAAATTAATAAAATTATAAAGCATACTTCAAGAATACATATTTTTCAAATATTGCCTTCTCCTCCTAATGTCCATCTTCATAATCTTCAAGCTTTGAACAAATGTCTTTATAATTTGAAAAACTATTTTTCTTACTTCAAAATAATTTCTATAATTATCCCTTTTAATATAAATGACTTTGACTTAATTAAATAAGTATTTTATTTGATTTGGTCAAACTTGGGTCGAATTCAATCAACCTATTAAGTTTTAATTTTCATAAATAAAAAATTAATAATTAATTTTAAAATTTCATTAATTTCAAAATTTAAATGGATAATTAAAAGAGTTTGAGTTTTAATGAAACACTTAGGTGATAGAGTTGGTTGCATGGTTTGTTGAAAACTTTCCTAAAACATGACAACAGTTGTCACCAACGATAAGACTCTCCAGTTGCCGGTCGTTGCCCATTACCACCGCTGCCCGTCTCACTACCGGCAACCGCCTGCCACGCCGGACAACCACTGTTCACCGCGGTAAAATACCTTCGGCACTGTTCACCTCCGCCGAGTCAATAAATTTCTAATGTGAATAGTATTTTTATCGATGAACGGTGTTTTCATGTATGAACACTATTTTCACCGATGAACAGTGTTTTCACGTGAACAGTAAGTTTCTGTCGTTCTTCTCGTGCATTCTTCGTCTTCTCGTGTTCGGAATAATTACAATAATATTCAAAATAAAATTACAAAAATTCCTATGCCTCAATTCGGCTTACACAATATCTAGATAAAATTAAAACAAAGCCTAACCCAATAATCACCATACAATTAACGATTCATTATTTTCCATACATTCAAAAAATATAACCATCCATCATCATGCATATCTCACATTATATGAATAATGCAAAAAAACCCACACAACATTTAAGATATAAATATATAAAAATCGTTGTGATACCACTTGTTGGTCGTCGCAGCGCGTGCCTGGCAAAAGGATAGAGGAGCGTGGCCTTTTAAAAAATTAAACTTTTAATAAAAATCAAATTATAATAAAATAAAACTTGCACAACGCCACGATAACATAATAAAAACTTTTATTAAAAACTCCTTTTCAATTAGTCAGGATCCATTATATATTTGTAAGTTAAATCTACAACATACAAGGTTAGAAATCATATACCTCTTGTTGTCTACATCAAGTGTCTTTGCAAAATCGATCGATCCTCCATTCCCATAAATCGTTCCAACAATCAGTAGACTCTGAGATCCACACCAAAATCTTCCAAGTCAATCCTCAACACAACAGGATGTGTGGGCACGTAGAATATTACAAGACACTTTTTCTGTCTCTAGAAGTTCTCAACACATGAGATCTAGAGATTTACCGAGAATGATTTTAGTGGGACGATTATCTAAAAGAACATGATGATTATTTTTTAGAGATTTGATTAACGCTTAATCATAGAAGAAAATCTCTCTAACACCAATCGTGTTCTCAATTCAACTTTTGATTGACGAACTGATGATCTGATCAACTGATTCTCTACTCTTCTTTCAACAACTTAGGCCATTAGAATAATATCTGTATATATTCTAGATAATGAGGTATCATATTTTTAGGGATAAACTGAAATAATATTAAATTATAAAATTACCAATTGTAGTGGGACTCACTGCAATTGTGCACAACTGCAGTGTGCCGTGAGCCACCACTGTGCCTCATGGCACCACTGTAGTGCCATGGGGCACTACAGTATTGTACACTTACTACTATAATTTCACGTTGCACCACAACAGTCCGTGCCAATTTCTGATACTCTATCAGTGATTAATACATGGTAGTTACTGCGAAAAGAATATTTATTTGAATCAGATAAGTATCTAGATATCATTTAATTCAAAGTTAACATATCTGATTATCCCTATCAATTAATTTTTATTTATTTTCACAAATAACAGATTTAGTTAATTTAAATTATTATCTAATAATNAATTTCTGAAAATTATATTTAAATATATAAATAATTCAATTAATTAATTTTTAATTAATTAATCACACATAATTATCTCATAATTATGTACTTGTCTTAGAATAATTTTTTTTTTTGCAAGACTGTCATTTTCTCATGTCCTGAAATATTCACAGCGTATTATAGAGATGATTTGGAGACCATGCACCTATAATCTTAAGCTCCAATAAATCAGATTATTGATTAAACTTTTTAATTAAATAATCTTATTTATTAGTTTCATTATTACTCACTATAAATATGGAATTACACTCTTAGAGATCATAAAATGTATTTGCAGACTATTCTCATGTAGTCTACTGACATAATCATTTCATGTAGTTCTGTCCACCAATTATTGGTCCGTAAATTAGAACTGGTCAAAATTACCGTTTTATACTTTTAATTACCTTTTGATCCTTAAGTACCATTAATCCACTAGTGAACGACTAATTTATAATCTTATTATAAATTTGAGCTCAATAACCATTTAGTTTCAGAATTAACACTTAAGGGAACCAATATACGATCCATTAGGAAAGCTTAGATTCCAAATCTGGTAAGATCATGTCCCCAGCCATCCACATCACTGAATCTCCAGAATAAAAGTCACTAGCTTGATTAACAAACAAATTTTAATGAGTGAATCAAAGGATCTAGTAGACATGTCTATGAGTTCATGACTACTCATGATTCAAACTGATCTACATATGATCATCGAATCGATGTGTATTGAATCTTTATGATAAACAACACGTTAATAAAGATATTAATTCACATCGGTCTTGTCATATATGATCTTATTATATAAAATATCTTCACTAAGATGTCTATCCATATCAATGCTATAGATCTAGATCGCACACATTCATAATACTTAGTGGACCATACTAGCAACCATTCATTAAAGATTTCATACTTTAATATGTTGCTGACAATTTTATTCATTATCTATGATCTTAATCCTCTAGTACTAAAACAAAATCATAGTTTCATTAATAAATATGAAATTTTCAGATATTTATATAAATTATTCAACAATAATTTAAAAGAACAATTATAAGAAAAATGTAATCCTCTTTAAATTTTATATCAAAATGTCAATATGCATGCTTTGAGGGTATAACCCCCAACAACTTGATCCTAACATCTCTATATATACCACTTCCAAGTTTACTCCCTTTCTAATGTGAGATTTTCACAATTCCCACTTATTTTTCATTATCATTTTGCTCATTTTGGATGACAATTTATCATTCACCCCAAAACCAATTTTAACAAATTAATAGTCAAATTTGATGTACTCACGGAGGAGAACTCAAATCTCTAAAGACCTTACACTAATACATAGTGTGTCCCACTTAAAAAATTGCTCAAAATTCATGAAAATGGTACTTAACACCCAATTTCCAATAATTCTCCACATAAATAAATTTGACGACCAACAGCATGACATACATGGTTATAGAAGTCAGTGTTCCGAAACCTACATAAGATATGTACATTTTATCCCTTGAGCCATCCCTTGTGTAAGTATGTTTACTTTACTAATTGACCAGTAAATGCGATGTTTTTGAACTGTTCAGCCTTTTATGTAAATGATTACATACTATACACATGATTCATCCCTAACGCAGTTCAATTCCCATGATTATGTTTGTTTTGGTCATGAACTCCTGGTCCTGCAAGAGTTTCTAAAGAATTATGCCCTTTGCAATTCTTGTAGAAGTGGCCCCTCTTCACTCTCACATAGCTGATTGCTTAATTTAAGAGTAAACCCGCATTACTCCGATCAAATCACAAAGTTTTTTACGCATAAAAATTATTAAAAGCTCAATCTAATCTCCAACGGGTATCACTATTTTCATTATAGGAATGGATAGGAAAAATCCTCATAGTGATCCAGCTAATTTTTTATACATTAGGTTGTCCCTTTGAACCTAGATCTCTAGATCTTCAATCAACTAGGTTGGGTTTTCTTTGTATCAGCTAATTCTTACATGGTCTTCAGTCCCATTCTCATTGATGATTTTACAACTAACTCTCTATTTAACCATTTGGTTAGCGAATCCACAATGTTATCCTTAGACTACACATAGTCAAGAGTGATAACCCCTATTGAGAGTAGTTGTTTAATTGTATTATGTCTATACAAATATGTCTAGACTTCCCATTATACATATTGTTTTGTGTTGTTCCTATAGCACTTTGACTATCATAGTGTATGCAGATTGGTGGCATAGGCTTTGACCGTCTTGGAATATCCTCTAGGTAGGGGTGTAACCACTCAACCTCTTCCCCAGATTTGTCCAATGTTATAAGCTCAGATTCCATAGTGGATCTAGCTACAATAGCCTATTTTATGGATTTTCATGATACGACAATGCTTCCTAGTCTACCCACTAGTAGACTTTGAATCTTTCTTATCAGATATCCAATTTGTTTGAATGTATCCTTCTAGGATTGCTGGATATCTTGTATAGTGTAGTCCATATTTCTGAGTATATCGTAAGTGCCTCAACATTCCCATAATGGCTTTCTAATGTTCAGCTCTAGGATCGCTCATGAATCTACTTAGTTTACTCATTGTATATGCTATATAAGGCTTTGTGCAACTCTTCAAGTACATTAGACTATCTATCACTCTAGAGTACTCTACTTGAGTGATAGTCTCACTTTTATCCTTGCAAAAATATACACTCGTATCCATTGGTGTTTTTGATTCACTAGTGTTAAATTTTCCAAGAATATTATCCACATAATGGGACAAACTTAAAAAAAATCCATATGATCTTCTTTTGATTTTTACTCCCAATATAGCATCAGCAAGTCCCATGTCCTTCATATCAACTCTAGATTTCAACATATCTTTCGTACATTTGATCATCTTATTAATACTATCAATGATAAGCATGACATCAACATACAAGCACACAATCACATATCCATTTTCTGTTTCTTTAGCATAGATGCACTCATCACATTCATTGATTTTTAATCTACTTGACATAATGTAACTGTCAAATTTATCATGTCATTATCTTAGTACTTGTTTCAAACCATACAATGATTGCATTAATTTACAGACTTTCTTTCCTTGCCCAGGAGTGGAGAACCCTTTCAGTTGTTCCATGTAGATTTCTTCCTCTAAATCTCCATTTAGAAAGGCTATTTTCACATCCATTTGATGTACTTCAAGATTTCGCAAAGCTGCAATTACAAGTACCATCCTAATGGAGTTTATTCTCGACACCAGAGAATATGTATAAAAATAATCATTCATTCAGTTTATATCCTTTGATTACAAGTCTAGCCTTGTATTTATCAATTGATTCATCGGCTTTCGTTTTTGTTTGAAAATCCACTTGGAACCTAAAGGTTTACAACCGGGTGGAAGATATAAAAGTTCTCAAGTATGATTTTGTAAAATGAAATAAATTTCACTCTTTATGGCCTCTTTCCACAAAATACCTTCATTGGAGTTCACAGCTTCATTGAAAGTTCTTGGTTCACTTTCAATCATAAAGGTTATAAAGTTAATACCAAAAGACTTATCTTTCCTTACTCTTTTACTCCTTGTAGGTTCTACCTTGACTTCTTTATCTTGGTCCTGACTATCTTCTTCATCAATAGTCACAATAAGTCTTTTTGAAGAGCTTGTCTCTTCCTTGGATTTGCAAGGAAATACATGCTCAAAGAATGATACATTATCGGGTTCTTGTGAATCTCAAGATTGTTAGATTTCAAGTAACTAATATGCACTATTATTATTTGCATAATCAATGAAAATGCAATCGACAATTGTTTGTCTTATTTTCACCTTTTTTGTAGGTACCATCACTTTAGTGAGACATCCCCACATTCGTAAGTATTTGTACGAAAGTTTTCTATCTTTCCATTTCGTATGAGGTCTTATTCTCTTTCTTTTTGGGTATCTTATTCAAAAGATAGTTATCTGACAAAATGGCCTCACCCCACATGTTCTGAGATAATCCAGAACTGATCAATAATATATTCATCATTTCTTTCAAGGTACAATTTTTAGCTCAGCAACACTATTATGCTGAGGTGAATAAGGTGTAGTGGTTTCATTTCTAATCCCATGTTGAGCACAAATCTCAACAGACAATGATTCATACTCATCATCTCGATCACTTCTTACCACCTTAATTTTCTTGTTAAATTGATTTTCAACTTCATTTTTATAGAGAATAAATCTCTCTATAGTTTCATCCTTACTTATTACCACCTCTTGTTTGTATAAATTTTAAATCACATATATCACTATAGATTTAATCAAGTGGTTCAGTGTTTTTTTCAACACTTTGGAATGATGACCACGCTAATTTTGTCTCGACACAAGTTTCACACTTGTGGTTAGAATTAATTTGATATGTTGGTAAATGATCCAGATTAACTAATTTACACAAAGTATCATAATCAACATGTCATAGTCTATCATCCCACAAATTGGAAGACTCAAGCAAGTAAGTAGAAGAACTAGATTTATTGATATTGGGTTTGATCAAAGTCGTTACATTGAGCTTAAGCATTCCATCACTCATATAAAATTTACCAACATACATTCCACTCTTAGAAAAAATAATTTTATTTGACTCAAATACCATACGAAGTCCATAATTATTGAATACTGAACCACATACAAGGTTTGCGTGGATTTCAGGTATATACATGACATTATTCAAAGTCAACTCCTTCCTAGAAGTCCTATTCAAAACCACTTTTCCTTGGCCTTTGATCTCAGAAGTGGTTGAGTTATCCATGAACAACTTCTCTCCATTCTCTATCACCTCAAAGGTAAAGAACATCCTTCGATTAGAGCACACATGGTGGGTAGCTCTAGTGTCGATCCACCATTCCTTTGATTTGATCTAAGCATGTTGACCTCAGAGACCATAACTGAGAGATTGATGTTAAAAAGGTCTCGAGCATTGTTTTCAATCACATTTTCCTCCTTGTTTTTCTTTGGCAATCTACATTCACAATTGTAGCACTTACCTTGGAATTTTGGTTTCTTTGAAGCCCTCCATTAGATCTCATCTTGTTTGGCCCATTTCCTTTGTTATTGGTCTTCCTGGTTTTGGAACTTTGAACATGCTCCACTATGTTTGCCTTTGTTGCAGCAACAAGGTTTGGCCCACTTCTTTCAAATTTCCTATTATCTTCTTTGATTTGAAGTCAAATAATAAGATCTTTGATGCTCATTTCTTTTCGCTTATGCTTGAGATAGTTCTTAAAAACCTTCCATGCAGGAGGTAATTTCTCAACAATTCAAGTCACTTGAAATGGTTCACCTAGCGCCTTCCCCTCAGCATGAATTTCATGCAAAATAATATGAAATTCTTGGACTTCACTGGTCACCATTTTGTAATTCACCATCTTAAAATCCAGGAAGCAACCCATGATAAATTTCTTGGCCCCCGCATCGTCAGTCTTGTACTTTCGTTCAAGAGATCTCCATAGCTTCTTAGTTGTTTTCTTGTTAGAATAAATATTGTACAAAGAATAAACAAGACTATTCATAATGTAATTTCTACACAAATAGTCAAAATATTGCCAAGCATCAATAGCCTGATCATTTAGAAATCCTACTCATCAACAATTAGCTTAGGATCTTCTTCAGTCAAGCATTTTGCCAGATTTAATGTGGCAAGATATAAGAGCATCTTTTGCTACCACCTTTTGAAATTCAAACCATTGAATATTTTAGGTTTCTCCCCATGATAAACAAGCAGAGTCATTGGTGCCACATGGGCCATAGTAGGGTTCTGCACAACGAGGTTTCAAATTTATGCCCGAACAGTTGGGTTATGCCATTGGCTTTCAGCAACATAATTTGATACAACATCATTCTTGGTTCTAATTGTTATATTCCCTTGTCTTAAATATAAACTAGAAGTGTGTCAACACTCTAAAAATTATCCTATTCTCTCAAACATGAAGATAAGCTAATTTTCCAGCTATTTTCCAAAACAAACCAAATAACACTTCAACAGATAACTGTCAAGACGAACTAGTGGGGTTCTAAGACTCAAATTCGAGACCGGCCCTCTTGAAAGTATTTAATTCCTAGGTAATTGGAGAGACGTCCCTATTAAGTTTTGATTTTCTTATATAAAACTTGTCTGTATAGTTATTTCCCATTTTGAAATTTTGAAGAATATTAAAAATAATATCTAGTTTGAAGAACCAAATTGATTTCCAGAAATTAATCATATAACACAATAACCATGTATAGAGTAATTGTTTTAAGATTTTTAGAAATAATGTATTGCATTATAAGATTAAAATATAAATTAAATAAAATTACAATAATACAACAATTACCAAATAATGAAAGTAAATATGATTATCGAACTAAATATATGGCAACAGAATAACAATAATATAAAATTAAGGAGAAATTTAAATTGACTCATGTTTTCACAGTTTCCTTAAAACAATTACGTCCTCTTACATGTGATACTAAAGGTTGCTACCGACTTATATTTCTCAAGATAAAATTGTTGGAGGTACCTGAAGAGCACCACACTTCATCACATTGTTGAACTGACTTATCTAAATTCTATCTCTAGAGTGACGACTCACAAATCAAGACTCTAACCATATACCTGAACCAAGATTGGCCTAGCGCTCACACTAAAACATAAACCAACTAAATACTTCTAATTTCTACAGAGCACAAGTGCTAAAAGAGAGAAAAGATGAAACTATTTGGTTTTTTGGTGTGAAAAATAAGAAGGAGAACACCTCATGTTATAGTGTTCATGCGGGAAGGTCAACATAAGTGGCCTTTATTCACCAAAAACGTTTTGGCCCATTATAAATGACAAAATAATGTTTTCGGCTATTATACAACCATTAAAGCCCTAGTTCTAGTGATTATTGGGTTTCTTTAGAGGAAAAAATAAAATTGGAGCACAGGGCAACCCATATGGGGGTTGACTTTTCATACCAGCATTCGTGTCTGTAGGACATGTGGACGCACGCAAGCCGCATGCCAAACCGGGCTGGGATTTTCACCCCCACACTCCACGCGCGTGAGAGAGAGCCTATACAATTATCAAGTTACCAAGCTTGATCCAAGAATCTCTATATATATCACTTCTAAGTTTACTCCATTTCCAATGTGGGATTTCCACAATTCTCACTTATTTTTCATTCTCATTTATCTCACTTTGTGTGATAATTTCTCATTCACCCCAAAACCAATTTTAACAAATATAGTCGACCAAGATATCAAATACTGACATGTAAAAAATTAATATAAGTGCACATAACTTTTTACATTGTGAAATAAAACACTAAAAACATTTTTATTGATACATTTTAGTTGGATACATCCACTTATAATGCATGAGTCCATCAATCTTTTCCATGTTTGTCAAATTTACTACTAAGTGTGCCACGATGGTGAAAAAGGATTGGGGAAAGATCTGTTCCATATGATAAAGTATGACCACATTTTGAGACTAATGTTTTTCGATGATATCTATTTACATACTTTTAGAACATAATTTTTTGAAGAACCAACTCAATATAATTAAAGGCAGGCCCTTTAATTAGCTTTACTCTTTCATGTATCGTCAAGAATTTTCCCTAGTATGTTATCACATATATTTTTTTCAATGTGCATTGCATCTAGATGACGCATAAGATTAAACTTCTAATAAGGTAGTTGAAAACATATACTTTTCTTCTTCTAATATTGCACAATATCATCACCAGATCTTCGTTTTAAACCAGATTCTTTTCTTTTTCTAAAAGTGACATTAAGACCTTGTAAAACATCTCACCCCGTAGGAGAAATAGAGAATGGTCTATTCTCAATTGTGTCAATTTAATTTCTACTATCACAACAGAATCTCTGGTTAGACCCTAAAAATCTCTGATGGCCCATGAAACAAATATTGTTACTATATATGAAATGTTGATAATCTAATCCTAGGAAGTCAGTAATGGTCCACAACAATGTCGCGCGCATTTTAAAACTTCCTTTGTTGATGCATCATATGTATCAACACTTGTTTCTCATAATTCTTTCAATTCTTCTACCAATGGTTGCAAATACATGTCATTATTATTTTCAAGAATTTTAGTCCCAGGTATAAGAGTGGAAAGAATTAACGACGTTTGTTTTATGCACATCCAAGGAGGCAAATTATATTGAATCAAAAGAACAGGCCAAATACTGTAACTGACACTTATTGCTCTAAATGGGTTGAAACCATCACTAGCAAAATCAAGTATGACATTACGTGGTTCAGACAAAAATTCTGTATGTCTAGAGTCAAATGATTTACAAGAAACCGAATCAACGGGATGTCTAAAACACCATATTTAGTGCGCTCTATATGATGCCATCTCATACTGTTAGTAGCTTTTGACAACATATAATCTTTATAACCTCCATTTTAAAGGAAAGTAACACATCACTTTAGCAGGTTTTAGCTTCTTCTTCCTTTGCCGTTGAGATGATGATGTACTCTCACCCTCCTTGGTTATGCACCTTGAAATACCACAAGTGGTACATGATTGGTCTAGTTATTTTTCTTTTCAATATAACATGCAGTCATTTGGACAAGCATGTATCTTTTCATACCCCAGACCTAACTTTTTTATAATCTTCGTAGCTTCATAAAATATTTTTGGCAAAACACATCCACTATTACACACTAACTTAAGCAATCTAGAAAGAAGAAAACATTGAGAAAAGGGTAGTACTAGTATTCCAAATAATATGACAGTATGCTCTCCTCCATCCCTCCACAATTTGATGAGAATATTTCCATTTGATTCAAATTACTTAGTGTTTTAACTTTTTATTGGGAGCTTGTTCTCAAATCACCAATAAGACGGGTCCTAAGGTGCTTCCCACAATTTTTTCATATCACTTGAAGCAGAATTACTAAACTGGTTTGACCTAGATTAAAATTCCGCTATAAACTTTCACCGTAGCACGCCAAATTTTAAGCTCAAACCAAATGCTTATTTCTAGAATAGTTCTTGCATTGTATTGTTTCCATGAAATTTTTTGGCAAATTGAATGAAATTTCTGGCAAACAAACAAAAGAACCTTGATCTCCCCCATCACCAGTCATGCAAATGAAACCCATGTAGTCTATAAACTAAATATGACCAAGATACTAAATGTAAAAAATATTAAGAGAGATAATTAAAGAGAGGGCAAAAAGGATAAATCAATCTTCCATGTCACCAATTCAACAATACAGAACCTTAATCCATTGAAAACCAAAAATCAACAATAGAATTTGATGTCAAAGAGTAAAACATTTTGATCTGTCATAGATATGAAATCTCAAAACAGAGAGAGAGAGAGAGGGAGAGAGAGGCATGGAGAGAGGTAAGGGAGGGGGAGAGAGAGAGGGAGAGAGGGAGGGAGAGAGAGAGAGAGAATAAGGGAAGGAGGGAGAGAGAGAGATAGAGAGATTGAGAGACAGACAGAGAGAGAGAGAGAGATTGAGAGACAAAGAGAGAAATAGAGAGAGAGAGAGTCACTGATGGACGAACGATGACGGTTGATAGATGATTAATTATGAAGAGCAACGGGGAGCAATTTTAGCGTGGATGAGTGGTCGGAGTCCTCTAAGTCGCCTTAGAGTCGACTGAGAGTGATTAGGGAGAAAAGTATATCGTGGGTTTGGGGAGAAGCTATGGATTTAATAGCTCTTTGCCCGCGGCTCTCAAACCGCTGGCAAAGATAGCAAACTGCGGCTATTGTTAGCATTTTATAATATTCTATATTTTTTGGAGTTAAGGTGACAGTTTTCAAAAACCACTGCGGCAAATTAATATATAACCACAATTTCTAAAAGTCACCATATAAAATAGTTAATATTTTTATTTATTGTGGCGGTTATGATAAATCACCTTTGAAAAGCTTTACCATTTTTTTCTAGCAATCACCGGCACAAAACCCCCATGAAATATTATTTTTCTTATAGTATGAGGAATTCAAGTGGCTATGGCTCTATTTACCTTGGAAAACTCAGCATTACGTCTTAGAAAACCCGTGAAGCCATCAGAAATTGCTCAAACTGATGAGATTGAAAGTTACTAGATATGTAAAAAAATATTTGCATCTTTAATACACTTTTTAAGTAATGATATTATGCAAGAAATATTTGTACCTTTTATTCACTTATTAAGTAATGAAATTTGATCATTTTATAAAATCTTGGCATACTTTGTAATTAGATTTTGGCATAGCTGTAATGATACTTGATCATTTGATACAATCTAAGTTTGAATGCTTTTGTCCTAACTTACTAATGATTTTTTTGATGTAAAACTAACAAGATCTTAAAGATGAAACTTGAAGCCATAACGAAGATTCAAGTGAGACCTTGGAGTGAGATCATGGAGTGAGATCTTGAGGTCTTCAAGTAAAGAACTGGATGAGATCATGTAATTAGAAACTTGAGGTCTTCAATAAGAAACTTGAGGTCTTTAAATGAGAAAATTGAAGTCTTAAAGAAGAAATATGAAGTCTTCAATTCCGAAACTCTAATTATCAATGGGATCCCTTAAGTAGCTTTAAGATAAATTTAGAAAAAACTGGTACTGAGAATTTCTTTAGTGTGAAACTTGAGGTCTTCAATGAGAAACTTGAGGTCTTAAAATGAGAAACTTGAAGTCTTCAAGAAGAAAAATTAAGTCTACAACTGAGAAACTCTAATTATCAATGTGGTCCTCAAGAAGCTTTAACAAAAAGTCATGGTAACGAGAATTTCTTAAGAGTAGAGAGCCATCATAGCATGAAATCTTTAAGAGCCGTCTTGAAAAGTAAAAGATAAATCTTGAAGACTTCAAGTGAGAAACTTGATGTAACGACCCGAAAATCTAAGATTTTGTTTAATAATAATTTATACAAAAGTTCGTGAAAGCTAGGTCTATTGTTGGAATCATATTCCCCATCACTATGTAAAGCCACGCACCACCTGATTACTATGTGTTTGTTGTATTTTCGGTGGACCTATAATTGAAAAAAATAATTGTTATAGTTCAATATCCACTTATAAACACACACACACACACACACACACACACACACACACACACATATATATATATTATCTCTATAAAAGGCTTTCCAATATTCAAACATGTTGATCTATAAGATTGTAATCTAGATTGCAAAACCCTATTTCTTGAAATACATATTTCCATGCATCTATGTTCTATCCTTGAAAATCCATATATAATAGCAAGTTAGAAAAATAACATAAGAAAATCCAACACAAATGCAACAACAAAAATACAAATCCAACATTTCAATCCACAATTCTAGCACACCCCCAACATTTCAATCCATATTTCTAGCACCTCCAACATTTCGATCATGCCTCAAATTATGTCAACCCACATTTCTAGCGCTCACAAGAATTGCAGAACATTGTAAGCATATAAGTGCTCTGACGTTAACACTTTCCCATTTAAGTATACACCAAATGCCAAACTTAGAAAACCAAATAAAAAACATTGGATTCCTAATTTCCAATAAGCAACATGCTTACATATGACTGTATTGTTGAGGTCTATTTTTTTCCTCAAAGAACTTCCAAGGCTAGTTTCCTTGAACTTCATTTTTTGTATAACCAAAATATCATATAAAGCATAAAACTAATAGCAGTTGCATCTAGAGTAGGGAAAAAATAGGGTGAAACAATGTTCCGGAGTTCCAAGGCTAGTTGCCTTGAACTTCATTTTTTGTATAACCAAAATATCATATAAAGCATAAAACTAATAGCGGTAGCATCTAGAGTAGGGAAAAAATAGGGTGAAATAATGTTCCGGAGTTCCAAGGCTAGTTGCCTTGAATTTCATTTTTTTTCTTTTCTCATTTTAAGTCATGTCCTCCTATTTAATATTCCACCAACTACAATAGCCAAGTGAAGCATACAGAAAATGTAGTGTTTGGGAACCAAATAGATTAAAAATGTATTTTTTTTCCTAAAAAAAGACTGGGTTTGGCTGAAGGAAATGAAGCTAAGCCTAAGTATGGCTCCAACAGAGAGAAACAAAAGTAAGCATATAACATGAAAATCACTATCAAACTTTGAAGTACCAAATGGAAATGTGAACTGAATGAAGGATTAAAATGTGAGTAAACCATACGAGTAAGAGAAAAACACTTGAGAGCAAGCTAAAATACACATCCAATTCTTATAAAAGGAAACAAAAAGGGAAAAACAAAGCTGACCTTCAGCTGAAACAATAGAAACTACTTAAAGCACAAGAAGAAGCCTAACAACCAAAGGTTTGTTCTTCTTAGTAACACTATTAAGAACTCAACCATTAAGAGAGAGTGAGAGAGACAAAGGGAGATTTTTTGGGAAATCAAATAGTGCATAAAAAGAAAGAAACATTCATAAAGCAATCCTTTAATATATAAGCATGAAACTTGCCAATTGATAATGTTTACACTGGTTCAGACTCTTACACTGGAATGAATCCCCCACTTAATTTCTTCAGACAACCCAATAAAGAATCATCATAGACATAAGGCCAAGGAAATGTTGTCTATGAACAAAAAAAATAGAGAGAGAAGGGAGCATTAAAGCAAAGCCCAGAACAGAACAACCCAAGTCTACATCATCATAAACCATATCACTCCAAGCACACAAATACTATTCATCATATGAGAAAAGTTTAACATAATATTCAAAATGCAACATAAATGCAAATCCAACATTTCAATGCACATGGCTAGCACTCCCCCAACTTTTAATGCAGCCAATAATCAAACTCAAATCAACCTAATTTCAATCATGTCCAGCAGAATATCAACCAAAAGTAGTTGGAAAAGAAGTACTTACAATGGGACAATTCTATTAGTGGGCCATGCAACTGTGCTATCCACTGCATCTTCAATATATTTCTTTGAAGACGTAGACCTCCATAAGTAAGCTTCTAGTTTTGTTGCAACATCTATCCAAACTCTCTTTGCATCAAGTCCAAGAGGCACATGATGAACAAGGTCATTTGGATCACTTGAGGACCAACGTCCTTCCGCAACTAACTCATTTGATCTAATCCAATCTAATAACTTCAACTTTCTCACGTTCAAGTTATTATTCACACTCTATAATTAACAATAGAATATCATCAATTACCAATAGTAAAGCTCCATGTGCAAACAAATAAAAGTTTTAAAGTTTACCGTAGGTGATTGCGTGTCTGAAATCGATGGTCCTTCTTTTTGGTAAAGCTGGAAATTAATTTATATTAGAATATGAAATTATACTGATTGAGAAAGTCAACTCCATTCACTATTTGCATATTTATGTATACTTGCTTCACTATGCGCTCTATAAGGTTTTGGATATGATTAAATTTTTTCTTCAATTCGATATGATCTTTTCGAAACACTATGTATGCGCGATCCTTTTGAGAAAAAATGGAATGTTCGGTAAGAGTCAGCCTGTTCCCACACACTCTAAGTCGTCCATGTCTCTCAAGACCAAGAACTTGAGATAAACAATCGTCAGCAAAATTCTGTGTCCCAGATGATGATGCACCTTGACTTAACTCATTCAACTTTTTCTAAAAGGCAATAATGTCATGCAACATTAATTATCAAGTTGTGTGACACTAAATAAATAAATAATGAAACATTTACAATAGCTTTAGCAACAACTGAGTTTGTAGGTTCGCCACTTTTTTTTGGTTAACTAAAGTAACCAATCTTTTTACCTAGTTGCAACACACCCAATCTTTATCCATTCCGAGAAGTTGACTACTGAAATGTAGGGATAATTCACTCTTTATACTATTGGCTAAATGAGCATTAAAGTTTCATGCCCAGCTTTTTTATGAGTAAAGTAATACAGAAATTCACTCGTACAAATCTGCCAATCAATCAACCTAATAAGATAAGCGATTGAGAAAAGACATTGAGAAGCAGAATACCAAAGAAAATTTGAAGTACTTAAAATTTGAGCAAATACACGCCAAGCAGAATATCAATAGAAGATGAGATGCTATACACCACATACTTAACAAAGAAACAAATTTCCATATTACATAGAAAATGCAATGAAAGAAAACCTTGTCATCTTCTCGTTATTAGAAACTTACATACAATAACTACAGAAAAATCATGAAATTATACTACAAATTCTGAATCAGTATAGAAAAAATGTCCATTTTGAAAGCATTTAACATTCTCCCCTTTCACCAGACCAGGTTATTCTACCTGATCAATGATTTTACCAAAAACTCTAAACAATGGAAATGTAAAATACTATCATATTTTCTTTTCATTTCCCTATTAAGTTGTAAGATCCAAACACAACCGTAACCAAACATGTCATCGACACTGTTAAGAAAGTAGATAATAGGTTTAGACATATTCAGCACAAAACCAAATAGATCCAGTGAGAAACCAATGAGAATGGCGCAATGAAATGCTATTGTCACAGAGTTCATGAATGCTCTCTATTTATGGATCTTAACATGAAAGAAGAAAATTAGACACCATAACAAACCTACTGAATAATAAATAACGTAATCATCCTTTTAAATAAAATAAACTATGCGTTTGTTCTATGCCAACTAGCACATCAAAAGACTCTCCTTATCAAACAATTGAGTTCCAGGTACTACGACTATATTTGCCTCAAGAACTGGTAAATTTTGGATGGAGCTAAGCTGGTTGTTAACTCATAATTTATATAGTCTAAACAGTACCACTTTAATATCCCCAAAACAACAAAACACAAGCATAGATGAAGGAAACCATAATCACAAGCTCAACCGAAAAAAATAAAAACCTATCAATCTTTTGTTCATTTCTCAATCTCTCTCTATCAATCTGAACCCGAGAACCCTCTATTCCTTTTATCTTTTTCTTTTTCATTTGATAACAAATCTCAAAAAAACAAACTAAAATTAAAAGCCCATAATAGGAAATTTAAAGCCTAATAGAGAATTAGGGATTTACCCAAAATGAAGAGAAGCTTGGATAGGGAGGTTGCTGGTAAATGAAAATTACAGAGCTTAGAGAGAGCGTTCCCAATTACCTAAGGAATCGACAAGTTCACAGAGCTAAGCGAGGAAGCTGTGAGAGAGAGAGCTCAAATAGAGAGCTGTGGTGAAATCTGTGAGACACTTGAAATAGAGAGTTGTAAGAGACGCATGCAAGAAAGTTTTGAGAGAGAGGTTCACCTAGTAAGGAAAAACTCTTTGAGCTTTATCATAGAGAGAGTTGTTTGTGAGCTTCGTAGCAGAGCGAAGTGAGGGTTGAACAACAGAGGCGCTCTGTGAAAGATACACTACAGAGAAAGCTCCACCAGATAGAGATTCTAGAGATAGATAAAAAGGGAGATTCGTGAGCCCTGAGATCACTTATCTTTTGAGAGAAAGAAGGTTGAAGCTGAGAGGGAGAGAGATTTGTCGTATAGTCTCGGTTGGAGCTAGGAGAGCTTTGTCGCAGAGTGAGGGTTCGAGCCGAGAGAGCTTAATTTATCGCAGAGTCTGAGTGTTGGAGATGAATTTATTGCAGAGTCTAGGGTTGGAGCTGAATTTGTCGCAGAGACGTCTAAGAGAGCTTATGATCGAGCGTGAGAGATTGAAAAGAGAGATAGCTGAATTAGGCGCGGGTTGTTTTTGGTCTCCCGCGCGCCCCAACCCTAAAAATAATTGACATTCTCTTAGCATTTTATATCAAAATGCGATGGTTATGTGCAATAAAAGCCCAACTTTGTTGTAGTGGCAGTTGAAACAATGAGTAAAATTTTGGATGTCCCACCCCTTTCAAGTCCACTAACCTAGTTTTTCTTCCTTGTTAGAGGAGGTAGGGCGTTCGATAGTTGAGCTTGAACATGTAGTTGCAAGGATGAAGAATATGATAGATTCTAGGTGGGATTTAGAACTTATATCTCTAAGTAAAACAGAACTCTCCAAAGCACTGGTGGAGAAAGATGTTCACATATGTCTATTTATTCATAACTTAAAGGAAAAAAGGATTTGTGGAGGCATAAGGCGTATCTCAACATAACTGCAATTGAAAGAAGCACGAAGTAGCAAGAAATATGGGTAAGAATGCCGCCACACACACAATGGCCAATTTCCAAGAAGAATATGAAGGTACAGACAATTTTCCACCCACAACTTGGACAACGTGAGATATCTTCAATAGTGGCCTAAGGGGTACTACATTACATGGACATTTAATATTGAACCCCACACGAGGCGCAAAATCTACACGATGATAGGCTCAAATATTGAAAATGTAATTGTACTCTACACAGGCATCAATTACCCGGTTCTAGCGGTTGGAGATAGGGTCTGGAAAAACTATTATGGCTATAGCCATGTCAATCGATTGTTCAAGTTCTAGCAAACCTTTTATTTATTCTGTGTGGGATACCTGGAGTCTAGTTCTCACGTATTTGTGACTTGTAAATTTGCCAGACACATTTATGGGGGCTTGATGGATAAGTCTGCCCTATCTTATAGACATAGTACATGGGCACAACTTCTCTCATGGCTCCTGGCCATGGGGAAAGGCAAATCTCTTAGAGCTATTGTTATAAAGCTTGCATTCACCTCTTTCCTAATTGCCTGTGGAGGGAGAGGAATTCAAAGATTTTTTAAGGAACTTAGAGATAAAGCTGTGGTTATCAAAATGGTTGAAGAGTTAGTCTGCTCAAGGCTCTACAACTCAAATGGGTTCACTTATGAACCAAGTAATAGAACAATAACTGAAGTCTGGGGTCTTGGTCCTAATATATTCTTGAAACTACTTGTAACCCTTTTTCACTGCTCTATAAAACCTATTTCTACTGGTTGTGTGGGCCTCCTCTATGGGTCTAATTTGTAAAGTTCATGTAAAAAGGTATAGTTTTATACGTTGCTCCCTCACCCTTATGTGTGTGCCCCCACCCCTCTTTATTGGCATTGTGCTTGTAAGGCTGATTTATAAAGCCTTTTACTGATTTGAATGACCTGTAAACTATAATTATGGTTTCTGGTTTATCTGGTTTATTTGACAGAGCTTTCTCCAATTCAAAAGGATGTCATAGGTTTCCCATGATTGCTTCAGGAGCTACTCTGGATCTTAACACAGTATATAGTGGTTGATGCGTTGGAGCTTGACATTTCTAACTGAAGTACCCTTGATTAGTGCCAGTCTAGTTTGAGCTAGGTTTTGAACCTTGTTGTGCTGACTGTTTCTTGTAGTCAGGCCTGTTCTATAAAGGCCTTAATGCTTTTTTTCAAAATCAGATTTTGATGTATGTCGTAATCATCTGCTAGAGCTAGTTTGAACTAATCCTAGGGCTTGGTCACCCTGGTTTGGTTCTATCTTTTTGGCGTTGACTCTTTTGAGTTGGTCGTTGACTTTTTCATCTTGTTTTTTTTTACTCTTTTTTGACTCTTTAACTTAGGATAGGCTTACTTCTTTACATGTAGATTCCTTGCACTCCTTGGGGTATACCCCTTGTATTTGTGTAAGTATCTTTTGGTTTATAATACTTTTAATTACCAAAAAAACCTTTTATTTATGGTACATGCCTTTTCTAATGATACCTTTCTATATCACAAATATCTTGGAGGATAATATCATTTCAAGATAATTTAAGTAAGAAAGACATATCTACAACTCTTTATTTTCAATGTATCGGGGCCGCTATTTTTATCAATCAATGGCAGTGAAAAAGTTTGCAACAAACAAATATGGATTGTTGGTCAAAATTTGATTAGGCCACAATTTAGCCATGATAACATATACCCCATGCATATATGGTTTAAAAGAAAGGATCCAAGTACTAGGTGTATTTGTTAGATCCTCCCAAGCACCCTGAACAAGGAGACTGAGTGAAAATAATTTTTTGACTAGTTTTTGTGGAGGCATTTTATGTATGTGAACGGTTATGTTCTTTAGCGCGAATGAAATAGAATATTGACTACACAATACAAAAAAAATGGGATTCTATAAGAGGCCTTTTCTCCCTCTTTCTTTCACATTTTCTATCCAAAAAATATAGTCTCGCATTTTTCAGATCTAGAAGATATAGTCTCTCTCTATGTTTCGGTTGAGAAGCCCAAGTCACGTGAAGAAGAAAAATGTTATCGTCTTCAAGCAAGATGGATAAATCAAAACCGCAATAATGAGGTATCAAGCCAGACGGAGAAATCAAAACTGCGACCCTGAGGTAGCTAGCCTCTACTAGTGAACGTGAAGGGAAGAGTCTCGATCATTCTCAAGCCTCTTAATCGTGAACTCATCGTCACTAGAAGAAGCTCACAGTCACCATAATCTCCATCTCTATCCGTAATCTTTTCCAGGTTAATTTAGGGTTTTAATTTCCCTTAAAGCCTTTCCCTTTGTTTTTAATTTATGGTTTAGGGTTTTGATTTATGGACCTTGAGCTTTGGTACATGAAGTAACCTTGTGTGTCCTTACAGAAAAGGTGTTTATTTGTTGGCTATGCCCTTGTTAGAAGCCTCTGCCTTCGTTAAGTATTTTGTATTGCAGCTTTTCTCTTACTGTTGTGAAATTTGTTTTTACTTAATATTTAGGTGGGTCTTCTTGGTTTTGATTTAATGCCATATGCTTTGCGTATCATTGGTAATGAGATTATAACTTGGCATTCGCCTCATGAAGATTCAGTTCTTTTTTCAGTTTTGCTTACATCTATATATGTTGAAAGAATCGCATTTGGTAGATATTGAAGGATTTCTTGCTATGGGTAAAGCATGATCTGAGTCCTTGGGGTCCACTCATTTTGTAACTCATCTAATAGCCAAAATTTGGTAGAAGTTCATCTTTTTTTATTAATAGTGCTATATTTTTTGGAGCTTGGTTTGGATTTCTTATCAACCGAGCTCCTTGTGTTATCTATATATATATATATATGTATAGTTTCTAATGGAAAAATTCATATTGCTTATGTTTACCCCTTGGGTAGTTTAATTGGTTCATGAACTCACCACATAAATGGAGGTATTCTTTTAGCTCAAATTTTCAAGGCCACCTCCCTTAGTATGTCTCTAGAGCATTCAGATTGAGGGGTCTTACATGGGCCTTTTAGAATTCAAAGATATTTGGATGCTTCGAGTTATCACTAAAAGGAAAGAAAGAATAAATTCCTTAGAACCTAATATCTATAGAGAAAAAAATGTATGAACTATCCATTGATGGCATACCATATCTTTTATTCCATGAAGAAAAGAGTTTTTTCTTTCTTTCTATTCTGTAATTAATTCTAGCTCTTTTGATGCTACTAAGTTTATATAATTTATTTGCAGTAGAATCAAGTATTCCCTTTGGTTGCCTGGATGTTCCTTTCTGCTCACACCTAGGATAGCTCTAAGTTTTAACTGAAGACTTTTAACACGTTGCTATGACTATGTAGGGCTATTGCATATATTCCTCTAACTTTGTTGACACTTCCAGCTTCAGTACTCAAGGTATTTTTTAGAGCAATGCCTTTTTCTCTATTTTAATAAGTGAAGTAATACACATTTAATGGTGCTTTAGTAATCTGGAAAGATGTGAATGTTAGTCGAAGTCGAATTTGACACCTTGTGAAGGTTATTAGAATATATCATACTTGCATGTTGTACCAAATTGATAAGCTAATATTTGGATTGGAGAGAAATTACCTTAGCTTACCATTTGTGTATGTCTTTTTTTATTTGCATTCCAACTTCGAGGTGGGTATCTATTTGGGCTACCTTTAGGTTTTATTGCTGACTCTAATAGTGCTACACTAGGTGCTACAACTACATTTATTCTTGGAAGAACAATAAGTTTATTTAAGCATTTATGTTGGTATAGGAAGTCACCTTGTGTGTCCTTACATATGAATATGAAGATATTGCTTTTAGGTGAGTTTTAGCAACGCAAGCATGATTTAAGGGAAATCATGCTTACGTTGAATAAAGAAAATCCTAAGCAAAAGATTAAATAAAATGGAGAATAAAGAAAATAAAGGAACAAACTGTAGTATGTCAACTGCAAAACATACAATATTTCAAAGCTTGTACAGTTCCCAATATTGTCCGGAATGGTACTTTTCCTTTTACATCACTAAGAAGATTTTGAAGGTCAAACAGATCAGTAAGAATCAAACAGTTAAAAGTTGGAGATATATGTAATACTCACAAGTACCACAAGCCTGTAAGTTGACACATATTAGGGGACAATGTTTTAGTTAAAAGATTGCCACGTAATCCACTTCAAAACACATATGAGAAAACTAATAAACTTTTAGACTATGCCAACACAAATAGGTTATTCAAAACTCTATTTCGAGTCAAATTCATGAGTACCTAGCTATGCACCAGATTAATGTTTGACTCACAACACGAATTGGCTCACGCGAAACTTACAGGTACTGCAATACTTCATTCCAATGGATTAGTCTAAAGATTAGCTCTTGAGTAAACTCTTCATAGTGAACTCTTCATAGATGGGAGAGGATAATGTCTAGTAGTTGATTTTCCTAAAGATTATAACTTTGGTTCTCTTAATACACTTAGTTCTCTTTATGTCTTTATCACCCACAACTATTCCTATTTAGTTTTTGGGATTGCGGTGATTCCATCTAATTTTCTTCCTTAATATTTTCTCTCTCCTGATCTTCTTCCCTATTTTGCTTCAAAATGACCATAAGGCGTTCTACATTGTCCATCATGTATTTATTATCCTAATATATGGTTATTGCTTCAGGTTGGCATGGCCACCAATATTCCTCCTCATAAGCTTGAGGAGTTGTTAGATGTTCTCTGCGTTCTAACTCAGAATCCTGAAGCTACAGTGAGAACTCTAATTTTTAGATCTTGTGTAGATTAACCTTGTTTTATTTCTAGTGTATTTTAATGAGCAACATGCCACGTACTATTATTAGTGATGTTATAGATTTAAATTCGAAGTCCAAAAAACTTAATGTCGTTATTTTTTTACCTGTTTGGGCCACCAATCTAATAAATTGGCTATATAAATTTCTTTTATCATAATTCTAAAAGAATGTAGTTCTGAATTCTACTTTTGAGGGAATAGAAGGCTTTTGAGGGAACTTCATATTGTTTCATAAAGTCTCTATTAATAGAACCCAAGCTTGGCTGATTCTTGTTGTTATTTTGTAGTTACTTCATTTTGAATGGGCTTGATAGAGTTGTTTGACTTCTAATAATGTCAAAGATAAATTATGTAAGTGATAACTTCTGTGGTTACTAATCTAGGTAGTATTTCTAGATTTGCACCATGATGATGAAAACTCATACTGCATATTTGTCCATTTTACTTTGTTATTATACCCTTCATTCATTTTACTTTGTTATTAGCTCTTTGTTCATTTTACTTTGTTAGGATCGATTTCAAGCATTCAAATCTTAGTTCATTGTCTTAAATATATCTTTTCCTTATGTGAGATAGAGTTACATAGATTGAATTTAATTATAGTTGCTTGTTTCTTTAAATTTAGAAGCTTCATTTTACGTGAAAATTGAATTCATTAAGCTGTCATGGAAAGACATTTGTTTTGCCTATCTATGACTTTTTTTATTATAAAAAACACTTTTATATAATCTTGTTAATAAATAGCTCTGTCTGTTATTTTTTCACTATAAATGTTTTTAATTGCTAGGTAAAGATTATTCATGTGTAAATTGTGTCATGGGAAGGTAGTTTTTGCCTTTCCATGACATGTTGTTTTTTTCCTTTCCATGAGATGGTGTTTTCTTTTGGTTTTGTTATCTTTTAGTTCAAATCCGTTATCCATTGTGAGATTTTTGAACTGATAATCTCTTTCTCATCTATATCTTACTTACTAGGATATATGAAGTCTCATATATCATCATACACCTTTCTATCTATGAGGGAATGCAACTTTGAGACTACCATCATGAATCTGTCCTATAAATGTTTTACGGTTTCTGAATATGCAGCCAACACTTGGTATTTTATCAATTAGTAGTTTTTCAATAATGAAACTTATTTCTCATGATGAACTTTCTTATAGTTTTTGGACAATATGTTATGATGAGATGTGATTACTAGGTATGTTGTTGGTTAATTTAATGATTTATATATTATCAGTAGGGAACTATCTAGGATCGATGCCATATATTGTTAACAGCAGTATCTAGAGGATTTATGATTTATATTATTGGCTGGGACCATCTGAGTTTTATGATTTAAATTATATAGCTACGTAAATTTAATTAAATAAAAGCTTTTTTTTTCTTGAACTTTAGATGACCGGGATTCCCTATCATCTATTTGCTTTATGCGGTACCTAAGATGATGGGGTCCCTGTCATATATGCTTTGTTGGCACTTAAGATGATGCAGATAAGCCGTCATCATGTTCTTTTGGCGGCAACTAAGATGACGGGGATTCTCCTTCATCTATCTACTTTTCGTGGTACCTGCGATGATGGGGATTCCCTGTCATTGCACCCCTTACAATGATGATTTTTTAAATGCCTAACGATGATAGTCCGATAGATGACAGTCAGTCAGCCGTCAATATAGGATTATAATAATAGATTTTACCCGTCATCTAACCCCTTTTTTACAGTAAGGATTGCATGTTACTTGTATCTTCATTGTCACCAAGGATGTCGATCTCTTAAAATCCCCGCAGTGGGGCTTTAAGTAGAACATACAAATTGGAGGAATCATTTTCTCTAGTGTAAAAACCTTGATTAACTTGAGATGCTAGAATAAAAGGTTTCCTTAGAAACTGATTTTGTCATTGGTGTAGGTTAACAAGGGTAAAACCATATTCAACTCTAATACCACTACCAACATTAGCCCAATCACACTTGAAGATTAGAAGTTGAAATTTGTATTAATTTAAGAAAATAATATCCTTTATCACCCCATATTATGCAACTACATCTGCTACTTGTGAATCATCTTTCGCACTTGATTACACATTTTTGTAGCTTCAACAGAGACACCACTATTTTGTCTAGACTTTTCAGCTTCCATTGTGTGAAATCAATATCCATTAATGACAAAGCCATTATATGGCATTACACTTTTACGAGGACCATTTACAAGCCATCTCAATAAGTCTTGCTCATTTGTTGAAGATGAAGATACATGAATCTATTAGAGAAGCTTAAAATATGTTATCATATTATAGTTCTAAAGGTTAATATGTTACGCTTAAAGCCTAAAGTATGTCGGCATATAACCTTCTCTTTCAACCATGTTGTAAACATCTTCGTATGTCTCTTCTACAACAGATTACCATTCTTTTAAAGGGATCTATTAGATTGCTTACTCCTCCAAATGTACCCGAATAAATTATGTTTAAAGTATGTGGACGTCAATGTTACTAATATATATGACATGTCATGTTGACTAGATAAATGACTATATAAATGGTAGAACCATAGACATGTTTAACAGGACACAACGATGAGCACTCTCAAACAATTCATCACTCATGGTAATTTGTGTTCCTTTTGATATTGGACACTCTTCACGGATAACATCACTAGAAAACTCTTCATTGTGGCATTGTTGATGTCCTATTTCAATTGTTTACTCTATAAACTCACTACAAAATTTCATGTAATCTTATGCAAGATAGTATTCTGCAATGCATCCTTCAGGTTGTGCATGGTTCCTAACGTATCCTTTGAGTATCTTCATATATCTATAAGAAAACTACTAAAAAATCTCAATATAGTGTTCATGATCATTGTAAATATAAATCAAAGTAATAAATAAAAGTTACCGTTCGAAAGGATACATATATCAAAATTGGATAGGACCACATAAACGTGTTTGACTACGTAAATGTATTGGTAAGTAAATCATGATATCAGAAAAGGAATGGGGGAAGTATCTCGACGAGCTAATCCTCTAAATAATGCAATTTTTTCTCTTTCAATAACACACTGACATAGTTTTTAAAAAATGAGCACAATCTATAAATTGCACTTCTTGGTCCTGTTGGAAGCAATCCTCTTAAAGAAGTAGCAAGCAACTATTGAATTAGAACATGACAGTCATGATATTTTAGCCCCAATATCTTGCACACTTTTACTGATATACAATTTCTCATATTTGATCTATACCCATCTGGTAATTTGAGATCTCTTGCAAAATAATTGCCTTTCATCTTTTGATAGTGAATGTTGAGGTGCTGGAAGATATGTCTTATCACCCTTTTTTGTGGATGCAAGTGATGTCTAATTCTCATGTTGTTTAAATCTAAATGAGCATTATATCCGTCTTTCGATTAATCCTTCATGTTTAACAACGTACCAATGAGGCTTTCACAAATATGTTTTTCTATGTGCATGCCATCTAAATTATGTCGTACCGTCAACCCCTACAAAATAAAAAAAACATATGGCTTAATGTCAAATCTTACTAGTTGTGACAAAAACAAGTAAAGAAATATTGTATAAATATAGAAAGTAGTTACCTCCCAGTAGGGTAAATAAAAAAATATTGATCTTTTCTTCCAAATGGTAGTAAATTCCTTGATCCTTTTTTTTCTTAGCACCTTTTTCTGAAATCATTCAGAAATGCACTAAGTTCTTGAGCAATAGTGACTCCAGTCATGACTCAAGGAGCATTATATTTCTCTTTAGTTCCATCAAACCAAGACTTTTTTGTCCTTAAATGATGATATGGTGGGAAAAAATGTCTATGTCCCATATATGCACACTTTTTGCTATATGTCAACCAACGTTAGTGAGTATTCATACCACAATAGGGCATACCTTCTTGCCCTTTTTAGTGCATCCAACAAGATTCCCATAAGCTAATCATCAATCATCCACATCAAAATTGTCCTCAAATTGAAAACCCCTTCTAGAAGAAATTATACATTTCACACCCTTATTCCATAGTTCTTGCAAATTCTCTATGAATGATTGTAGATAAATATCAATGTCACTGCCAGGTTGCTTTGGACCAGGAATCAATAATGTCAACATGAAATTTTCTTTCTTCATGCACAATGACAGTGATAAGTTATACGTGATAAACATAAATGGCCAACAACTATAGTTGGTACTTAGACTCCTGAATGGGTTGATACCATCTGCTACAAGGCCAAGTCTATGATTTTGTGTATCACTTGAAAAAGCTGGCCATTTATCATTCACCAAGTCCCATGCCACAGAATCTACTAGGTAATGCATTTTCCTATCACTGCTTTCATTATAGGAATGCCACTTTAAAGCTTCAGCCATTTTGGGAGACATAAACATTCTCCTGAATCTCATAATCAAAGGGAAAGAGCGTAGAACTATTTCAGGAACACCTTTTCTAATTTTATTCATATGTTTATGATTTTTCCATCTTGAAGAACTACATTTGAGAGATGTCTCCATATTTTTCATCTCTTTTCTAAATATACAATAATCATTCACGTATGCATGAATTTTTGCATACCTCAAATTGAATTTTTTGAGAAATTTTTTCATGGAGTACATGGAATTGGTTAGCACATTTTCAGGCGGTAACATATCACCCAAAATCTCTAAAAGAGTATTGAAACTCTTATGAGTCCACCCACTAACAGCTTTTAGTTTTTAAAGAGTCACAATGGCTGATAATTTTGTGAACTTTGTACAACTTGGATCACTACAACAAATATGAGCTTTTATTGCACACGATGAGGGCTTTTTTCTCAAATTTTACGGGGATAAGGCGCGGGAACAAAATAAACAAACCCACCTAAAATTAGACCTAATCCCTCTCTCTTCAGATTCACATCTCTCTCTCTTCATCCTCTCAACTAGCTCTCTCTACTTCAACCTCTCTATATGATTTTCGAAGACTAGGGATGCAGCTCGTGAGTCCCACTCTTATGATTCTCTTTCTCTCAAAGCTCTCTTTTATGAACCTCTCTCTGGTAGCTTCTTGCATCTCTATCATCAGCTTTATCGTCGATGTAGCAGCTCCATCTCAGATTTTCTCTCGCATTTTTTTAACTCGTAGCTCTCCCTCTCACAGCTCTCTGTCTCTCAGCTCTATGTCACAACTTAGTTTTCTAGCCTTTTCCAACTTTGATTTTGCATCTCAGAACAAGAGGAAAGTTTTTTTTCCTTGCGAGGTGTGTTTTAATCTCTAATTCATGTTTTATTGTGTGTGATTTTTATGGTTTTTGTGAGGAAATTCATCTGAGTTTAGGGTTTATCAAATTTTGTTTACTTCTCTTTCTTCAATGTGCTAAATTTTGACTTACTTCTCTGAATTGGGGTTTCCTGAGTTAGAGATGGATGCTGCGTTAGGCGGTCGATTAGAAGTATTTCTTTACATGGATTAGTTATCTTCTTTCTCATATGTGTTTTTCTTCTTTTGTAGGGCTTGGAGCATTGTTTGATTAGGGGAGGTGGTTTTTCTAGGTACGACTGATACGTTTGGAGGAGTCTAGGCTTTAGGTCTTTGAATCAAACTCAGATACTAAAGCAACTCAAGAGAAATGACGAGCTCAAGGTAGTTTGTAAATAGACAGTTAATGTAAGGAAAAAGAATATTTTTCTGTATGCTCTTTAGACTTCTCTATTTTTTTCATTAGAGAGGATCGTACATCCCTAAGTCTTACTAGATCTGGGAGTTAGGGGCAATGGTTTCCATTGCTGAATAATTGGGTGTGGAGATGACAATTCGTTCATTAGAGCATCTTCTTTAGTATGGAGAGTAGAATATCCGTAGGGCTGTTCCCCTGCCTCTTGGTCTCCTATGCATATCAAACCTGAAGGTAATTGATATGGTTAGATTCATAAGAGAACCATTCTGAATCACTGTCATAACAACCCAAAAATTTAACCAAGTTTTAGGTAAATATTTTACCAAAAATATCACAGAAACCAGGTCATTTTTTTAAGAAACAAACTCACATTAAATATGATAATATATTATTGAAAATCAAATCCTTCATCAAACTCCAAATTACATAAAAAGAAATTTTACTTAATAAAACATTAAAGAACCCAAGAGTACGTGTTTTGAAGTCTCACGATTTAACTTGAATAAAACCCAACATCAAATAAACAATTACTAAGACTTTTAAGTACAACTCAATGACTCTCGTCCATTGCTAGAGACTCTAGTCTTCTTCGACAATAAACTCCTCATCAATGTTATCATCATCTAAAAATTTATAATAAAATGGAGTGACTATATAGAAATATACTCAGTAAGTAAAATATCACATATGCAAAACAGAACAATGTTCATAGTCATATACAAATCATAACACATGCATACTTCTTAGATCCTTCTTACAGAGTTCGTTGGTCAACTTTCATTAGAGTTCGCCACCACACCTAGAACAGAGATTACCCATCATTAATTGTTAGCTGTAAGGTAAGTACAAGTGACCTTTCTCACGAGTACTACTCTGCACCTTCGAAGAGGTGGAACCAGTCGCGCTAACGCCTTCCCACAAAACTAACCAAAGCATATAATAGAGACCATTTCGCTAAGGATTAGGCAAACAGAGACCTATCCTAAAGGATAAAGCAAACAGAGAAAAATGGTGGGAACGTGACTCTAATGGCACATAATTAATTCTTCATGCATTCATTTAACATTTATTCTTATCTTACAACATATATTAACTCATCAAACATACAATATAACAAAACACATCAGCACCATAATTGAACAATGTTATGAAGAAAGAAGCATCATAATACACTATACATCACAAAACATAAACATAGTTCCATTATAAATTTTAATCCATACAATGCCAAACAATTACATACAAACATTTCATTTACCTTATATACCTCTGTAAGTTCCTAAAGTTCAAGTCCTAAAAGGATAAAGGATAAAAATTCCATTCTTAGATGTTTTCAAACACTAACGAAAAAAAAATAGTTTGGATATTTTGTTTTTTTTTTAAAATTTACTTTAAATTGTACCGAATATAAAAAATTTACAAAACTTAGTTATGGATGTTGATAAATGTCTCATAGATCTTGATTTAAAATCTTATAATTCTTTAAAAGTATTTTCATATTGAAAATTGTTATCAATTAGAATCTATCTGGCAGTAAACTGAAATTTAGATTTACAAGTTTAACTACTTATTTAAAATACCATATCTTATCTAAAAATTACAAACATTTACTGAACTATATTCAAATATGATAAAAACTACTATAAAATATTTGGGTCAAAATGATGTAATGTATGCCAGAAACGATCATTAAAATGAAGTGGCCTGCCCCTAATATTCAGGTTTCTGAAGAAGATTTGAAAAAAATGTTTTCACCATGAAAATAAATCTTTAAAATTCCAAATTTTTTACAGGAGTAATATTAATGTCTTATATGATATTAATAATATTTTCAGAATTTTTTTTATCAATAACTTCGTAGTAAACAAAAATAGTTTTGTCTGTACTGTCATAAATTTCATCAGAAATATACAACAATGATTATTTCTATATTCACAAAACAGTAACCATTTATTATTATTTTTGCTTTAAACTTTGTATCATATGACATTAAACTTATACAACTCTATATGTGCATAATTAAGATGAAGAGAAAATAAGTTTACCAGAGAATGGGTGGAAGAATTGATGGTGATTTGCTACGGAATCAATGAACGATGATGGAGCAACTTTGGAGTAGAAACATAGACCAGAGAATGGGGGTTTAAAAAATAAAATTGAAGAACACATTTCCTTTCATAGAGTGATTAATTAGCATAAGAGAGCAAAGAGACAAGATTTAAGAAAAGAGAATGAAGAAGAAGGAAATGCTTACCGAAGATCAACTTTGGTGGATTGACAAAAGTGGGAGGAAGAAGGAGTTAGAGTAGAGGCTCAGCGTGAAGAAGGAAGGAAATTGCCAGAGAGCAGTTGCTGGAAATGAGAGAGAGAGGGAGAGAGGGGGGGGGGGGGGGGG